>VZRV01009638.1:791653-952556 GCA_013398115.1 Falcunculus frontatus | reverse complement strand
AGGAGGGCAAAGGATGCGCGTGGATGGGGGGAGGTAACGGGCACCCACGCGGCTCGGTTGCCCTAATCGTGTTTCCTAAAGAAATGAAGGTAATAGCACTCTTGGTGTTTTCAAGCTGGGGTGGTGAGCGATAATTCAGGCTGAGAGAGTTGGGGTTGTTCAGCCTGGAGAAGAGAAGCTTGCGTGGAGACCTCACAGCACCCTCCAGCATCTCAGGTAGCACTACAGGGAAGCCGGAGAGGGACTCTCTGTCAGGAACTGTAGTGATGGAACAAGGAGCAATGGGTGCAAAGTGAAAGACGGGAATCTTGAGTTAGATGTGAGGAAGAAATTCTGTGCGGTGAGGATGGTTGGCCACTGGAACAGGTTGCCCAGGGAGATTGTGGATGCCCCAACCCTGGCAGTGTTGAAGGCCAGGATGGATGAGGCATTGACAACCTGCTCTTGTGGAACATGTCCCTGCCCGTGGCAGCGGGGTTGGGGGCTGGATGATCTTTAAAGTCCATTCCAACCCCTTAACTTTCTAAGATTCTATAATGAGAGACAGTTTTGAATGTATGTTAGGTTAGTAAATATTTTGATTGACGAAACAAACGTGCTACATCTGAAAATAATAAGCGTAAGTGCAGCTTTTGTGTTCTTTAAATTTTTATTTGCTCTGCCACAAGTACTACACATTTTTTATTTATGCAAATGAGCGATCTTTGTTTTTTTAATTTTTTTTGTAGGAATGTAGATTTTCATCCTGGAGAAGACATCGCTTCTGTGATACATTGACTTAGTTCACTGAAAATGAAGCAAGATTCTACTAGAAACACATCTTACACTGTGGATTGCGAGGATTATGTGCACGTGGTAAAATTCAATCCATTTGACAGTGGAGATTCATGTTCCCTCATTGCTTATGGTGGCAACAATTACGTGGTTATTGGGACTTGCAGATTTCAGGTCAGTCTGTGTTATTGTTGTTTTTTTTTAGATGCCCCTGAAACTGACTTTGCCAGCACCGCTACTGCAGGAAGACTGGTCACTTTCCTGTTTCCTCCTCTCCCTGGGGTAAACAAGGGAGAATTTTACTTTTTTATTACACTAACAAGTCTAGGATACTTGTTCTTCAGGAAAATATAAATATATGTGTATGTAAAATACACACTGATATGTCTGTGCTAATTTTATAGGTATGTCTTTTTAGGAATCAACTGTAGAAATATTTACCTAACTTTTTTTCCTCCCAGTTGTTTTTGCTAGACCTCCCTCACAGACTGTTGGAAACAGTAAAATTTGTTACCTTGAAATTATTTAGAATTACCGTATTGTGAAAAATTTTAAAACTCAAAATACTGAGTATTTTATGTTTTTATATTGGATAAAATTTTTTTCATTAGATGGGGTTTTTTGCGTGGAAGCTTGACAATCTATTGGAGACTATTGCTTGGAATTTCTAAGCTCTTTTCCTTCATCTTGCTTCCTTATTGTACAATATTATCTTTGTAATTTTTCTGTTATGTATAATAGCGTAGCTGATATTTTTGTTATTATTATTATTGTTATTCCCCATGGTCTTACTGTTGGAAGTTTTCTGAAGATCACCTAGCGCTAACCACAAAAACATACTGACATTTGTGTTGCTCTCTACCTTCTTACTGGTGTAGGCCTTGAAAAGGAAGTCATTAAAATTTTGACAACCACAGCTACAAGGTGTTTTTTCTATAATTTTCATATCCTCCCTTCCCTTCCACATGTGGAGTCAATGAGTATTTCAAAGTAAGAGAGGAAAATGTTATTCTTTCTTCCTGTTGAGAAGCACTGAAAAACTGTGGGTGATTTCTTGCATCCTCAGCTGGGTTCTGCTTGGCCTCTGCGTTATGCCGAGGGCATACGGAGGTTTTTTACCTTAAAGCAGGATTGTGACATAGAGAAAATTGTATAGAAATATCCTTTGAGGTGGTCCATTGGATGTTCTGAAAACTTTTAAAAGCTTTTTAGAGGTCACCTTATCGATGGAGTCCACAATCCCAACTCTTGTTTCATTTTTCCTATTATGTGGTGTTCTCACCAGTGGGAAGAAAAAAGCAAGTCTGTAATTAGGGTTAGATGATAGAGGGCACCTTTCTATCTCCTGCTGTTAGAAGAGCGATGCTCTGGAAGTGGCAGCATTTTTTCGTGGTGTAAAAACAACTCAGAGAGAAGACAGCTTAAATTACATGCTTGCTTTTGTTCCCATTGTTTCTTCTCATTGCAGTTATAAGTGGATAAGTGTTATAAGTGGATTTATCTGTGAAGATACTACTTCTACAGAGAATGAGCTCAGCATCTTTGTAGCTCAAGTTCTGATTTTTGTGCTCTGCACTGGCCTCTGGCTTGAGACTGAAATCATTTAATGTATTTTTAAGTACTTAAATATTTCAAGTTAATACCTTCTGTATGTTCCAAGTTTTCATTTTTAAGGTGTTATGATCTAAAAAGATCCCAGTATGTGTAATTTTGAAAGCCTTTTTATTTCGTATCAATCTGATTCGTTAGAAGTCATCAAGACATTGTTCTGAATCAGCTAACTGCAATATTTCTATAGGAGGAGGATGCAGAAGTGGAAGGCATGCAATATAAGACACTAAGAACATTTCACCATGGAATCAGAGTTGATGCCATAGCGTGGAGTCCTGAAACTAGACTTGATGCTATACCTCCCCAGATAAGGTACTTAACAACAAACAACTACAGTGAATCCTCTTCTCTTACCTGTTTTCCCTAAGTCCTTAATATTGGACAGTTCAAAGCTTAGGAGTGAAATCTAACTCCTTAGAAATCACCGGTGAAGTCTCTGAACTCTTTAGTAGACCATTTTTATTCGTACAATATTTTTTTTTGTTAATTTGCTTGTTTTTTGCCTTACTTCTTGTGCTTCTTGACCCTCTCTCCAGTGAAGAAGCAGTAAATAAATTTTTTTTCATCATTTTTATGGACCTCAGACATAGTTCTTTCTTTGTACGTCTATGAAGAAGCATTTCTTTTAAGAGCTTGAGTAAACGTGAGGTCATTTGAATGACCTCCTTTATAAAGCTATTTGTGCTGTCTGTAAACACATGTGCTGTGTTTCAGAGTGGGTCAGATACTATTTATGAGAGCCATTGAGGTGTAAATCTAGAAAATCTAGAAAGATAGGTATTAAATGTGACCTTAAGAATTAAAATGTACTCAGTAGTTTGTATGTTTCTTCAAAATGAGCATAGTTGCTTACTGCTCCATTTTTGTACAGTCTTTTGGGTTAAAATGTGTTGAATAGAAATTGGTTTATGAATTTGATATTTTAGTATTTTAAACCACTGATAATGAGGGTTGATTTTTATGCTCTACCACTTAACTTCTTCCAAGGAAAGTTTCAGCAGCATTTATGAGAGATAGTTCAGGTAATTGGTAATTGGTAATTGATCCAGATTTAGCTTTGTAAAACATCTTGCATTTCTTTCTATGAATAAGTATTCTTGGCACATGATGCACACTATTTTACAGATAAGCACCAGTTATAACTCTGCTTGTTGCCAAAGCAGAGAAGTTAAGATAGATGCTTTTGGTTTTTTTCAAAATCTGATTTTTTCTTTGCATCTCGCTTGGCATTTTTAAAATGAAGGAAAACTGATAAAAAGTCAACTATTGCAATGTTGATTGACTGATGAGCCTTTTTTTTGTCTGTTGAGTGTAGGTTTTGTACTGCAGCTTCTGATAGGAAGTTAAGGCTGTTTACTTCTGACCTGCAGGACAAGAATGAATTTAAGGTAAGGGTAGCTAATGGGATTTTAAAAAGATTATTTAGTTTTTATTGAAGTCTAATCTTTAACTGTCCTTCTGTTCCATTTGTGATAGATCCTAGATCCATCATCTCTAGGGATAATCATTGCATTGTAAATATCTTTCTGTGTTTCAAGAGGGAATAACTGTAATTATCACCTACACGATCTTCTGATTTTCTTCAAAATTGTTTCTTTGAAACAATGTCCCAGTCCAAGTACTATTATTAATTAGATGTTTGTGATACCCAGTTTGAAGTTTTTTTGGTGAGGTCTTAGCTAATGATAAGTAAAGCTAATAAATAAAAAAAAATTGGGGGAGAGTCTTCCTTGGTTTTTATTGCTTTAGAATATGATAATGCCTGTTTTGACGAGAGGGGCTTATTGGGTATAAAGGAGAAAAAAACCAGGCTTTTATTTTTGGTGTGTTAATTTGTATTAGTAAGACAATGAGATTTGTCATGCAGAAATTAAGTGAATTGTGGATGTCATTTATGTGGCCATACTGATAATAGAATGAGTAAAGCCATGGCATAAGAAGTAAAGATGGATGTTACTAAATGTCTTGAAAGAAAATGCTCTTTACATTGCTTCATACATGCACATACTTTTAATTTCCTTCTTTCAGTGTTGGTCATCTTACATGAGTTTGCCACTGAGCAGTGGGATAACTGATGTAGTTACAGTCAGCTTGGTGGGATTTCTGACAAAATAGTTCTAAAAGTTCTTAATGCTCTTTGCTTGTGAGTTGATGTCTATCATTCCATATTAAAGTTATCTATTTATGTAATATCTGCCAGTTTTGTGAATTTCAGACAATGCCCTTTAATGTTAAGCTGTGAATTAAATCTTTTAACCTAGCAGAATGTAAAGTTTCTTTAACATTGTAGGTAATGGATGGATAATAAGTTGAAATAATGAAACAATGGGATGAATTTGGTACTACAGACTCTATTGAGCTAAATTCAACATCTCAGTTCTAATTTTTTAACTTAATTTGGATTAATATGGCTACAAGAAATAGTGTGGGCAGCAGGAGTAGGGAAGTGATTGTTCCTCTGTACTTGGCATCTTGATTCCTCTGTTCAGTTTTGTGCCACACATGTCAAGGGAGACATTGAGGTGCTGGAGCATGTCCAGAGAAGGCAGTGGAGCTGGTGAAGGGTCTGGAGCAAAAGTCCTATGAGGAGCAGCTGAGGGAGCTGGGGTTGTTCAGTGTGGAGAAAAGGAGGCTCAGGAGGGACCTTATCTCTCTCTACAGCTCCCTTAAAGGAGGCTGTAGCCAGGTGGGGGTCAGTCTCCCAGCCAGCAAGTGATAGGACAAGAGGAAATGGTCTTGAGTTGTGCCAGGGGAGGTTCAGATTGGATATCAGGAAAAAATTCTTCTGTTAAAGGGTGGTCTAGAATTGGAACAGGCTGCCCAGAGAAGCAGTGTGATCACTGTGTTCAAAAACCTTATGGATGTGGCGCTTAGGGATGGACCTGGCAGTGTTAAGTTAATGTTTGGACTCAATGATCTCAGGGGTCTTTTCCAGCTTTAATGATTGTTCAGTGCATATGCAATACAAATGAGAAGTGTTGGCTTGAATTTAACAGTAAAGCTATTAGCTTTGTTTATGCCAGCTCCACCACTGAAATGAGCTGTCCAAGAAATTTGTTAAGGATGTACTCTGGCTGAGGAAAAAGTAAAAATACATATTGTTACTGGGTCAGGCTTGGTCTAATGTTAAAAATTATCAGAAAACAGCTAAAAATATGTATTTTTACCTATTAGTGAGGAACTCATTAAAAAAAAGAAAGAATGTGGACTGGTGTGTTTATGTCAGTAAAAGTTGTCTTTGAGACTGTCTTCTGGGGTTTTTTTTGGTAGAAAGTGTGGAAAATCCTTTCTCTGGGCAGTTGTCTTAATTTCTTATACCTGGAAGATCATTGTGCTCTAGACTTATTGTGAAGAAAAGTAACACCTAACTCTGATTTCAAGCACATGCAAAATCCCAGATGTTCACAAATTCTGGGTGAGCTACGCTGATCTGGCTTTCAATAAAGTTTGACACAGTGGCTTCTTATTAACAGTTAACTGATACCTCACAAAACCTATTTCATAAACCTGAGGTTGAACTCACGATGAGCACGTGGAAAATTTTGATCCATTATATGGTGCACACTTGACACATGGGATCTTCAGGAGAAGTACAGAACATGGAAACAAAGCTGAAGGAAGTATGTGACTACGTTCAGAACGTAATCTTCGAACATTTTGTCTTTTATAGTAAACAATTAGTACGTGTTGCTTCTGGAGGGACAGACGGAGTAATCTTACTCTGTTTTCCCGGTGGAAAAACTGTCTCGATGTAATTATCAACAAGGAACTTGAAGCACACTTGAGTTTTCCATTACTTTGTTGACACAACTAATCCCAAATTTATGGGTTGGATCAAGCCCAGAACAAAAAAACAAAAGGTAAAATATGACTGATGGATCTTCGCGAAACCTTTTTCTTCTTTTGAGGTTTTCATTTGGAAATGAATTATGGCTTCCTTGTCCTGCTTCAAATTTTGCTTAATAAAAAGCATATTTCATCAGAACTGCAGAAGTAAAATGAGGCAGGATATTTGAATTCAGAATGCTGAAAATTGTCAAAAGACTTGGCATTCTGTCTAAATAGTTTAGCATCATCTTAGGATCTATTAGTTCTGGTATAATCCATTAGGTTTTAATAAAATAATGACTTATTGGAAAAAAATAAGTTGGCTGCTGAAAATGTTTCTGTATTGAATTGATGAGGCATTCATAAAACTTTTAGAGGGGGGATTTAGTTCTTGTGCGTGCTTGAGATTTATTTTTTTTTATCAGTTCTGCATTTGTTCCTCAGAATAGCTACACTTAAAGGTGCTGTGTTTTTCTTTCAGAAAACTGTGGAACTTGTTTTCATTCGACCTTGTTTTCCTCTGCAATCTCTCAGTCTCATGCTGTTAACCAGAGGATATTTTTGTCTCATTTTTATGATACCTTGCTGGGCAAAACAAAAGCAGCTATGCCTTGAGACTTAATCAGTGGGACTGGATAGAAGAGATTGGAACAGTAACAGATATGTCCACACATGGACATTTGCCTGACTTAAAATTTTGTGAGATTTCTGTCAAAAACACCTGGATGTATTTAATGAGAGATTCAGAGATCAGAGTTCTTTAATGTAGGTAGATCATGCATACATTCATTTCCTGGTCATTCTCCTCTTTCTGAGATTTCCTATCTTCTACCTTCAAAATTCACTGGTTGAAAAAATGATATAAAAAGCTCTGGTGTGATTCACTTATCTCTGTGAAGCCAAAAGCATCAAACTGACCTCTGTGCTAGTTACAAGGAATAGTGGAGAGGTCTTTTCACCTATAGTATGAATATACATGTGAATTAGATATTTTAAAGAAATCCAGTTACCGATAAAAACTTTCTTTACCTTCTATTAAAATTATAGTTTTATCTTAACACACATCTTTCCATTAGCAGGTCTGTTAAGTACATTGGTGGAACAGTCAGCTCTAAGGTAAAATTATTTCTCTTTTCTGGTTGGCAGACATTTGATGGCCACTCAGATTACATTAATGATCTGGTGTTTGCTCCCAGCGAAGGTCAAGAAATTGCAAGTGTAAGTGATGATCACACCTGCAGGTATGCATTTTGTTCAAAACACTATTGAAAAACTCGTATTTGACTTTTTATATGTGTGAATGCTTTATATGTCCACTTAAATAAATAAGCATTTATCTTTTTTTTATTTTTAGTGTGCTTTCATGGCCCTCTAACAGGACTAGTCCACTAACAAGACAAGAAATGGACTATTCTTGTTAACTTAGGTTGTGGACTGGCTTTTTGTTGTGACTTGTGAATTGTCCTTTTTCAAAGCAGTATTTTGAACCACCTAGATTCAAAATGAAGAAAACTGTTGTCTTGGATTTGCATACACCAATTTTCCCACCTCTGGGGTAGGAATAAAATGAGGAGAGAGCAGACATTCATAGTTCAGCACTGAATTATACAGACTCTCTCTGTATTCTGTCATCAGGTGGGTCAAGTTTAAAACCAGTATATGTATGTGTGTGAACTTGGCCACTTACCCAAATTTATTAGCCTTTCCAGGAGGTGGAATGGCATAGCCTGATGACAGCACCATACTAATACAGTGGTACTGGAAGCTCAAAATACCATGATTACAGCTGCTTCAAACCCAGTGTTTGGATATTTATAACTGGAAGTAGAAGGGAAACACGCTTTAATGCTGTGAAGCACGCTGGGCAAAGGTTTTTGGTGCAAGAGTTTGTCCTTGTCAAAAGGTCACCCCTCTTCCACTTCTAGTAGTGTGCATGAATCTATTATGCTGCTCTTCTTACCCCTCCAGTGCAGTTGGAGAGATCAGGAGGGCAGCTGTGCAGGCTTTGCAGGTCATTGCAGTAGAGCAGCAAGACAGTTGAGAAAGCATCATCTTTGACTTTCTTTACTCTGATGAGTAGGCAGTTTTTCCACAGATGTCCAGTCCATATTTCCAACAAAATCATTAGGAATGAATAGTAGAAATGTATGACTTACCTGTATCTTGTTCTGATTTATTTCCTATCCTTGATTTCTTTGTTAAATCTAAACTCATATTTGGCTTATTCAGCAAAAAACTGTTTGACCGTGTGGCCTTTTCCTGTTTATTTTATGAAATGCTCAGCTTCTCCGGGATGAAAGAAAACTGTTTTAAAACCAGTTGTCTAACTGATACTAATTTAAAAGGAAATATAATTTATGTAATTAATATGTACTAACAAGATTTCAGCTTAGTAACTATGAAAGACATTTTATGCCATAAACCATAAAGTCTTTGGTTAAAAGCCATGGGAAATAAGTAGGATTTTTTTTGGCTACTTGAGTTCTTATTTTTTCCATTCACGCATGTGGGGCATGAAGACTTTTTCTATTGAATTTAAAGGTTACACTTTCAAAATGAGTGGAAAATGCATTCCTTGGGACTTACCTAATCATTCTTTACTTACTCTGTAATTTGCTTCAGTAGTAATGTAAGAAGAGGAATAATTCTTATGTCTGTACTGAATTTCTATCCTGAAATTGTTCTCAGGATACAAAATCTGCTAATGCTTGTGGAACAGTTCTAGAACAATTAGTACAAGTCTTGAGTTCCACTTCTAAGTCTTAATAAAGTTTTAAAACAATGTTTGGGTATGTACTGACTTTATACAAGCATGGTTCAGTCTTCCCTGGTTTTCACTCAATAGAAAGTTTAGGTTTAAGTTTATCAGAGACCTCTAAGGAAGTGAGATTTACAGTTTTCATCCACTGAACAGTCTTGCCACAAGCTGCTGCAACTGTGACATCTTGGGGTGGGGTTCAGTCATTTTGGTTGGAGGACAGTGTAAGTGGGATACTGGTTATATTCAATGTTCTTACCTTTAAATTGCTGTTGTGTCGCTCTGGAATTCTTGTTGTTTCTTGCACATAGTCTTTATTGGCCTTGATCTCCAACACAAACCTTTTTTGCAGCTGTGAAGTAGAACTGAACTAAAAATGCTGTTGCATAAAAATAACTGCAGTGGTCATATGTGTTAGGTGGTGGTGAAGGATGGTGTTTTCATCATGCCTGTGTCCTCCCTGACACAACTGGCTCAGGTGTAAAACTCCCCCCAGCCTGGGGAAGGTCCCATCTACACGGGACATTCACACAGAGGCCGGAAGGTTTTCACCCTTCCTGTAAGAGGCAGCTGTCATGGCATGGAAGGGGTCATAAACCTTCACAGACATGCAAAGCACCCCCAGACTCATTTCTGGGGCCTTCCACCTCAGGACTTCATGTGATCTACATGGTTGCAAAAGATCCACAGTGTTGCAAAAGACAGGGTAAAACTTCCCCCCAGGGGAGATGCCTATGCATTCCCACATAAAACTGAACATGTATTATTAACCCATCAAACTCTGTGTTTTGGGAGCCTCTCCCATCCCTGATGGATGGAGACTGCGGCCATCACTTTGACCGATGGCATGAAAGTTGCAACAATCAAGTCTCATCACTGGATCCGTGGGTGGTGGTATCTTTCTATTACCCATTATTTCCCTTTCTTTCTTTTCCTTACACATTTCCTTGTTATTTTTATGCTTTTATATTGCTATGTTACTAGAGATAATAATGACCAAAACAACAGCGTACGTCCTTTTCTTTGCAACCAAATTGTTCTAAAATAAACCCATATATGTATATTTATGAACACCAATCATTCATTATCATTTCAGTCTAAGCTACTGCAAGGGGTCTAGTGACAAGGACCTGACTTACCCCCACCTTCTGAGCTGGGTCGTAACAATGGCAGAGGAAATAGCTAAAATAGCTAATGTTAATAATGTCATAATATCATAAAAACATGCTTAATGAATAAGAAAAAATATCTTATGACAGCTTTAAGGAATATTTAATTTAATTCTTTGAAACAGTAAGGCATTATACACTTCTTTGATCGTTTGCATTAAGTGTAGGAACGTATGCATCCCACTTTGTTAATGAGATCCGTGTGTGTGCAACTGTCTGTGCACCACTGTTCAAAAAAAAATTACTACTGCCTTTTTCATTATGACTTGGAAACACAGTCTAGGAGTCTGCACAGATTCAGCTGTACAAATCATTTTGTTCTGATACTTAATGAAGCCAAAAAATTGTGGGAAATGTTTGGAAAACACCATGAGTTCAACTGACACCCTCCGCTGTTGGTGGTTATAGACACTCTCTGACGTTTCTGGAATTACTTAATGCAAAATACCATCCTGTCAAAACCCACTAATCTCATATCTGTGCTAAAAATGAACCTCTTGGCTGTTAAAAGGTTAATTCAATCTTGCTGATAATTACCTCATACTCCTTCCTCATGTGGAACTGAAAGGTTACTGACAGTGTGAGGCCCTTAATACCAGCATGGCAATTTCTTCTGGTTATTGAGTCCTGCATACGCTTGTATTCTAAAAAGCTGAAAAAGACTCATCCATCCCTTTCTCTCCCTCATGCTCTCTTTTATTTTAACAATTTCTTAAACTACATCCTCTTCCTTTCTTTTTGAGTGCAAAAGAATGTCCAGTTGAATTATCTTTCATGTTATCTGTGAATATACTTGCCCTTTGATTCCTTTCTGAGTTCTGCTCATTTCCTTAGGCCATGGCTCACGTCACTTCATTGAGAACTTTGTGAATTTATCAGTCACTGAAGTTCAGCCTTCTCTGTTGCACGTAGAATAAATGCCAGTTCATGAGAAGGTTGATTTTGCTCTCTAAACAGGGGTTAGGGGGAAAGGTTTGATGTCACTGAAAGCTAAATTAGCTAGAGTCTTAGAATGTATTGTACTGTTTCATCTGGTTTTATGGGGGGTTTATCTGTAGGGTATTTTTTTACATGGTACTCTCATGCCCTAGTTATTTTGTGTAGATTTTTCTCTAGACAATATGAAGGAAAGTTATGGTAACTCTTGTTTATTTTTTTCATTCTTGTTTTCTTCAATGTATTGCCAGCACACATTGCGCTTGAATCTTACCTTGTTTATTCAAAAAATGTTTCAGGTTTTGGCTATATTGAAAAGTTGTCATTAACACTTATTTCTGCCTCCAAAACTATATTCTATTTGCCTCTTCCCATTCCTAGTGCAGTCAGGTATGAATTTCTGTCAAAATTTTTATAAAAATTGTCTTATTTCATGTTGTTCTTTCTTCATGTGTTTTTCTGACTGGATTTTCCAGTGTCCCTTCATATAAGAAATGTCATACCAAAATACTTGTTCCTTCTGACATATGCTGGTTACATTTTATCAAGCCAGTTGTGCATTATAATTTATGAAGATAAATTGAATTTTTTTCAGAGTCCAGTCTTTGAATTTGCACACTTTTTGTATGCATCCATGTATGTCCCCCAACTGTAGTTTTACACAATTTTGTTACATTGTACAGCCACGATGCAAGTATTAACCAACTGCTGTTGGACAGTGCAAGAATTAACTGTCAGCTTTAAAAAAAAACCAGTAACTTTCTGGATCAAATGTTTGGAACATTATTTCAGTCTGGTCTTAATAAACTTTTAGTTAGGAAGTCTTATATAATATAAGGATGATGTAGTAATGTCCTTTGTGACACATTATGACTTATGTTAAGAGTCACACAGTGCTAGAATGTAGTCTAGCCAATAAATTGTTTTTAAATAGAAATCATTGCATTAGATTTGTTTAAAAGTTACTTTATATTTTAGAAAGCTATTGGCAGAATTGGTAGTTGAGTTTCTCAGTAACAGTCATACCACAGAAGCATTTAGTTTTACATCTACATTGGGAAAAAAAAGCTGATGGCTCTTAACAGCCATTTTTGCTGTGGTTGAAAGGACAGAACTGAAGCTTCTCATTTTTTCAAAAATGCTGCGTGGTCTCTGGTTTTGTGTTAGATAACTTTAAAGGTACTTCAGTAGTAGTAGTAGAAGTGTGTATTTCTTGGACTTAATTCTGAGTGTGCATGGCCTGAAATGTATATTAGTGAAGAACAGTCAGTGGAGATACTGCACTGCCTCTCCTGCCTGTACCAACACTGCAGGGTGTAATTTCGGCCCACAGTTAGCAGTGAGAAATAGATCAGTGCTTGCATATCCAAGTAGTTATTACAAGAGGCTAGAGATGACATGGTTTTTAATGCCGAGATCTGAAATACTCTAATTGCTAATTCCTTAGGAACAGTGACATTTCCTTTGATCGCCAAATGAAAATGGTGAACATGGGTCAGCTTTCTGAAGGAATATTTGTACATTTCCTCTGTGAAAAGACTTCATAAAAACTTAAAATTCTTTGTCAGTAAAATAAAATTAATTACTAGAAATTATCTTGAATATTACACCTTTCTCTTCTTCTGACCAGATAGAGGAATTTCTACAGTTCCACTTCAGCCTTTCATGTCCTGCCTAGTACCTTCCAGATCTTTGATAGCCACATCCATATGGAGTTGGAGGATAGACCTTAGAGAAAGCCAGTGTTGGTTGTATGCTCTGCAGTATTTACTAATCTCTGCACATTCATGTTCCTTTTCTGAGATCTCCTCACTCCTTGTGCTCAGTGAGGAACAGCTTCAGTCTACCTTTGCGTGATCTCGGTAACAGGAATCTTTCCCTTCTCCATAGTCCTCTAGGCTTTTCAAGAGTGATAGGATTTTCCTCGCACATGGAATATGTCTGATGGAGATATAAAGAAATGTATTAAAGTAAGATATTAAAAAAACCCCAACAAAACCATGTTGGACATGAGTAATCTTTGAATAATGGATCAAGTATAATTGATCATGCTTTGTGGTTGGGAATCAGATGTCAAGGTTTGTTCTAGGCCCCTCCCACTCACTAAAATTGTTTGAAATCTTTTGTTGGAAGAATTCCCATTTTTACTTCCATCTTCTGGGAATTTGAGAATTGCCTGAAGATTGCAATCTGGTTTAGTTCTTTTACTATTGCAAATGATGATTTTTATCCAGTTAGCATTTGGTTCTGCTAGTTAGAATTATTCATAATACAGAAACTTAGAAGGTAAAATAAGGATCATCTCCATTGCCACAAGACAAGTTTTCGGAGTTCTAATGAGGTACTTTGCCAGCTGTAATAAAAGTCCACTGTATGATGAAATTACTGCACATATGCATCCATATTCATGCATATGAGATATAATATAGCTGATACAATGGAATTTGAATGCCTTTAAGCTATGAGATAACTGCAGTTCTCATTTGTTTATTAGTTACAGGATTTGAGTGACAAGAGAAATGTACTAGTATCTCAAGAATTTTCTTTAACAGCATTTGCAGCTATCTGTATTTCAGTTGGTTTAAGTTTTCTGAGTACTGAAGTAAATAATTTCTCAGTCCTTAGTTACTTAAAAAATAATTATTTTGCTGAGCAGATTACATGTTATTTTTGAGACTCTATATTAATCAAACTTGGGTGCTTATTTCAATTGTGCTCATTCAAACTTTTCTCCAATAAATTTTTTGTGGAGTTTTTTTTTTAATGTCAGAAAAAAATACCACAAGCTCAGTGACAAGTCTATGCCATGATGGTTTGTGGGAAGAGAAGTAAGAGAGTGACACAGTGCAGGGTTACAAAAGATAAGGATGTTTGGAGAAAAATAGACAGTATTTTACTTTGATATAAAATCACAGGAGTATTAGTACTGTTTCAAGAGCTTTGAATGGGAGACAAAATCCTCAGTCTTTTTGGATTGATTTACTTGATAGGAATGTGGACAAAATGGGGAGGCAGCATCTGTAGCTGATTTGGTTATGATTACTGAGTAATTTAGTAATTGAAAATCGGTTTGGCTAAATTTTATGGGGTTTGCACATTTTTTACTTGGGTTTTTCACAAAGAAATATTGAAAGGAGTTAATTGAACACATATGTAATTGTATAGACATGATGCATTCAGGCAAGGATCTATGTTGATATGTATTGCCTGGTTTGTTTTTTTGGGGGGCTGGGTTTTTTTTTTTCCCCAAAACTAAATTATACCATCTTTGGTATCAATAAAGAAAATATAAGAGAGGCATTTATCCCTTCCCCTCCCCATACTGTTTGTTGCTAACAGTCCTGCCATTCTTACAAAGTAAAAAATACAAATGTGGTAACTTTATAAATAACAAAGTTAGGGAGGTAAAAAGCATAAATTTCTGTCTCAACACCTAATAACATCACTCACTTCAGGGAAGGAAACATAATGGCATATTCCTTTTGCCAAAATGATTCACCGTCTTCTGTTGTATCATAATTTTCTCCCTGCACAGTAAATACACATGGGAAGTGTTGATTTGACTTGGACAAATCTACAAGGCAAAATTTTTGGCAGTAGAAGAAAGTATTGTATGTTTCTAAATTACCTAATCAAGTAGATATTTCATTTTTTAAACACTTGTCAGGTTTTTGTTTTGACTTTTTTTAGTAAGGACACTGATTCTTCAAGATTAGAGACCCTGTGTTTTCTACGGGGAGAACAAATATTTGATCTATTGTGGTTTGGCATAAGAAAACAACATTGTTCATTAAATATATTTACTTTATTCCCATATATTTTGTCTAGACTTATGATGTATTAGTTAAGAGTTTTTTTAAATCTCTTAAATATAAGGCTCTAAGCACCCTGGTGAGATATAAACTGAAAAAGTCTGGAGGAAGTCAGCAAAAATCCTCTAGAATAAACAATAATAGTACATAGCCACTCATCTAGCTCAAAATACTGGGCAGAACACTACTTTAAAAATTGGCTGTTTCTCAAGTTTTGCATGTCAGAAAGGAAGGATATATGTGGATGTTTCAGTGTCCAAATGCATATAAATAGTATGTGGTTCAGACTGATGTTCACAACTGTGATGTCTTTGTCCTACAACTGAAATATTGATTTTGTAGGAAAAGAGGGAGTTGAGCAGAGGCTGTGAGGTAAAACAGGCTCAGTTTTGGTTTTGTTGCATTTTAGAAAACAAAGTAGCTCCATGGCTCATTAACGCTCATATTGAACACATCCAAAGAAAACTCACCCATCACCTAACCTAGTTTTGGTGTTTCAGCATACACTTTTCCTGTCAATCCATATTGACCAAATAGTGTTGACTTTTTAAAATTTTTATAGCTACCAGATATGTACTGTAGGTTTCTAAAGGAAAAGGTTAAACTGGCACATGTGATTTATCTGTTGAAAACTCTCCAAGACCCCTTGTTGGCTAGTGTTACCTCTGCCATAGATCCTTCTGTTTGCCTTAGCTTCATTTCTGGTTTCTTATATTTCCATTACTCAATCTTGTTTTACCAGGAAAAACTGGAAACTCGTGTATTAGGCAGCCGAAATACTTTAATAAAGGTTCTTACCCTTTACATGGCAATATAGATTATTTAAGTTGTTTGATACCTCACTTTAGGTTCCTTGTATCAACTGGACCAACACTGACCTTCCTGATTTGTACTGCCTCACTGTTATTTATGGTATGGTACAAAGGCTGTAATGTTGACTTATGAAAAAGTGGGAAGATCTCATTGAGATTTCATGCCTAGATAACTAAAATGTCAAATTATTTGAATAGTTAAACAGAGGCTCTGCCTAGCTCATAAGTGTTAACATACATTAGCACTGGCCACTTTCACTGACCTTCAAAGGATACAGCATGAGCACTATTTCATTTGGTCACTTCCTCTGTGAACATACTGGGGCACTGAAAGTCCATGTATTTGCAGGCAAATGGCAATAGTTTAGTACTTTACTTTTTTTTCTTTCTTTCTTTTCCCTCTAGGGTCTGGGATTTGGAAGGAAATGAGAAGGCCCATTTTGTTTTACGTTCTCCTGGAATGAGTGTTTGCTGGCATCCTGAGGAGGCTTTTAAGGTTGTGGTTCTCAGCTTTTTGCCCTCACCACCTTTAAAATAACAGGAGGGGGGGACACACCTAAAGTATGAATCTTTGATGCTGTAGTAACATTGAGGAGCTGATTTACACTGTAACTGGATATTGGTTGGATCTGCTAATGTGAAGTGACTGTAAATGAATTCTCATTATCATTCTTGTCATTTTGCCCTCAGTCCCTTACTCCTCCCATCAGAAATATTCCTTCTTGATTATGTACATCAGTTGTTGATAACTGCTGTGCTGATTGCATATTAACTTACAGTTACCAGAGAAGAGCTCGAGTTTTTCTCAGTTGTGGTAACATGGTTCACCAATAACACAGACTCTTTATAGAACATGCCAAGCTTTGAAAAGTATCTGTTTGAAGTTAACAAGGGATTTTTTTTGTTGTTGTTCTTGCTTGAAGTGTATGAAATATGTTCTGAAAAATCAAATCAATAGACTGTGATTTTATACTTATCTCTTTATTGTACTGGGGAGGATTAATCAGCTGGTATCTACCCAAATATCCAGCTTCACTAATGGTCTAGTCCCTGCAGTCTTGGATTTATTATTCCTGTTGGGCCTATCAATAACTGCCTTAAGCAGCTACAAATGGTTGTTTGGGTTACCACAGAAACACATACTTGAAACAGAGAAAAGCAGTTAAATAAGATATCAAAATATTTACATAGCAATAGGGAGTGAAGATCTCTAATCTCATCACTCTTTGCACCAATATCAATATCCGTCCTTACAAAGAAAGGAAACTGTTAACTAGGAAAGCTGTTGATTCAGGTGGCATCAGAATTAAATGGGTTAGCTGCTGTTTGCTACTGGGCAACTTTGTTAGCACAACAAAATTCATAGATTTTCCCAAAAATATTGCAATAATACACCAGTCTTACCTATTATTAGCATGTCTTTTCTTTGACCCTTATCAAAGACAGGCGCAGGACTTCTTTTTTTTTTTTTTTAAAAGAAAAACCCATTCCAAAAGCTCATAAAACTTAATAGACTTAGTTCTTGCTGAAAAGCTTATTGCAGGTCAAAATGCCTACTGCACCATGACCTTTAGTTTGCAGAAAAGCATGTTTTGGTGACAGTTCTGTTTTTCCAAACAAACTTGGGTGATTGGAGTATTGGGTTTTTTATGCTTCTTCTGTCTTTCTTAATTATTGTTCATGACTATCTGGAAACCATTTCTTGTCATGAAGAAAAATCTCATTTCATAATCTAATCATTGGAACGGGTTGCCTGAAGAAGTTGTGAATGCTCACTCCTTGAAGGATTCAAGACCAGCTTGGATGGAGCCCTGAATAATCTGGCCTAGTGGAAGGTGCCACTGGCCATGGCAGGGGATTGGAACTAAATGATTTTTAAGTTCCCTTCCAACCCAATCCTTCCACGATTCTATAATTCAATCAGGAAACTCTTTCTACGATACTTAAAAAACAACTGCTTGAGTGTATTACTTTAAAGGAAGAAGTTTAGATAAAATCTAAATCATAAATTTAGATACAATTTATGGGAATAAAGTAAATATATTTAATGAACAATGTTGGTTTTTTAGATAAAATCCATGTTACAGGATGAAGTAAGAGATGTTATACAAAATCGGTAAGAGTGATTCCACATTCCACAGCCACACTAATTAATACTTTGCTTAGAATGACAGAACCATTTAGGTTGGAAAAGACCTCTAGGATCCTCGAGTCCAACCTTTGATCAAACACCATTATATCAACTAAACCATAGCACTAAGTGCCAGTCGTTTTTTGAACATCTCCAGGGATGGTGACTCCACACTTCCCTGGGCAGCCCATTCCAGTGCTTGACAACCCCTTTTTTTTTACAGCACTTTGGCTGTTGGTCAGTTCTTCATACTCAGAACAGAAACTGTTAAATGTTAAAATAGTAACTTTTTTGCTTTATAAAAGCACGGTGCATTGGTGGTTAGGAACTGCTGTTTCTAACCACCAAAATTATACACATCGATATCTATAGATATATAGAGATAAAATAATGTAATCATTGTGTATAACAGTGTAACAGTAGTATAGATTAAACTGGTTTTTATTTATTGGTGAAAGTGCGTCCAGGAGAATGTTTTCTGGTATGAAGTGAAAAATTATGCTTCATTTAGTATTATTAATACTTGCTTGAATGTATTCTAGGTTTTCTATAGAGTAGAAAAGATTTAAGTTCCATTACATGCTACACTTACCACATTCTATAAATTTCTTTTAACAGCTGATGGTGGCAGAGAAGAATGGAACAATACGATTCTATGATCTGATTACACAGCAGGCCATTCTCTCCCTGGAGTGTGAACAAACACCACTGATGTCAGCAGACTGGTGTTTAAAAAATACTCTTAAAATTGGAGCAGTTGCTGGAAGTGATTGGCTGATCTGGGATATCACTCGCTCCAGGTCATTTTATACCCATGACACAGGTTTCTTTATTCTCTTCCTAATCAGTACACGAGGAGATGCAGGTACTGGGCTAATACAGCATGGCAATCACAGAATCACAGGATGGGTCAGGCTGGAGGGGGGGCCACTGTGTCAGCTGGTCCGACCTCCCTGCTCAAGCAGGGTCATCCTAGAGCACAAGGCACAGGATTGCATCCAGGCTGTTCTGGAATATCTCCAGTGAAGGAGACTCCACACTCTCTGGGTAACCTGTTTCAGTGTGTGGTCACTGCACAGTAAAGAAGTTCTTCCTCATGTTCAGGTGGAACTCCCTGTGCATCAGTTTCTGCCCGTTGTCTCTCATCCTATTGCCTGGCAGCATGGAGCAGAGCCTGGCTCCATCTCCTTGACAGCCCCCCTTCAGATACTGAGAGACATTGATGAGGTCCCCTCTCAGTCATCTCTTCTGGAGGCTGAACTTCCCCAGGCTATCCTTGTAAGAGATGCTCCAGTCCCTTACTCATCTGTGTAGGCCCAATGCACTACATATTGTATAAACTGTTCAATAAATAAATTAACAATCATCAGCAATTACGATATTGATACAAACCATTCCCTGGTATTCTTTGTTTCATCTTTGTCAATATTTTCTGTTCAAAATAACATTGTCTGTCTTTTTGTCCATTTGAGATAGCATCTCACTACTGTTTACCTCTCACTGTATGTGTTTGTTAAAATTTCTTATCAATAGATATCAATAGATAACTATTGATCCATAATAAACTGGACAACTACTTCAGTTTTCCTACTCCAAATTGGGATTAAAGCTGTAGGAATGCTCTGGTTTTCCCTCAGCTGCTTCCCAGAGAGTAGAAAATGTGTCCCCTTCACTGTACTTTAGGTACTTACAGTATGAGCTGTAGTTGTTTGTAGAACAGTTTTTTACCCTGAGTGTCTGTTTTAGTTATCCACAGGATAAGAGACCTGTCCATGTTGACCGAGCCAGATTATTCAGGTATAAGTGTTGTCTCTATTTTGTGGGTTTTATCTATTTAAATCTATGTCTGTGCAGGCAGTTGTGAGTTTAGTAACCTGGTTGTGTCTCACTTAAGTCATTTTTAGGGGGACTTGGTCTATAAACTTTGTGAAATCTGTGAATGACCCCCATTTAGTATATATGTGTAGCATTAGTGTGATATTTTTTTGTTGTTCTACAACAATGTGCATATGGGGCTGTGGGTGGGGAGTCATTTACAAGCTAATTCACTTAATGTATTTCTCTGCTGTTAGTAGAATATGTGATATCTTCACACAGTCACAAGGCAGAGAACTCCACTTTGTGTGCACTTCTGCTGGTATGACAGGGGTATTTGAAAAGTACATTCATTTTATTCATAGGTGGATTCATTCTATTCATAGGTGGTCCCGAGTGAATGAAAATCTGTTTGCAACCACTGGATATCCAGGAAAGACAACTACTCAATTGCTGGTTCATCATTTAGGACATCCCCAGGTAAATTTTTGACTGGAGTTGCATCTGTTCTCCTCAGATCAGGCTCATTTTACTTAAAAGCTACAATAAAAAACTAGCCCAAACCATCCAGAACTGCTGCTTGGTGTACCTATTTTATTTTGTTTTGTGGCATTCATGCCAAGGAAAAAAAAAAATTGCAGCACACTTAACCTGCTCTTTTAAAAGCTTCTTGATCTATATGTTTTAGTTTGCTTTGCCAGATCAGTTCTGAAGGGAAGAAAAACACCTTTAACCTGCTATTTAATAAATCTGGCAATATTTCTAGTTCTAAGGAGGCTAAAAACAGCTAGTTGTATATTTTTCTGGTTTTAACTAATTATATTTTAAATCCCTAATGAAAATATGAAGCACAGGAACTATTTTGGTTTTGCTGGAGTTAGGATATATTTGTAATGCTTACAGTAAAAATATTACCTCCAAACATACTAGTTGTGAGTACATTGAAATCACAGAAGTAACTTCATTTAAGAAGGTTTCTAAGTTTGAGATCATGCCTTTCTAATAATAATGTTTATACTAATGTAAATAGTTGAAACTATTTTTTATTGTGGAATATTTTGCTGTATGTTACTTAAATGTAGTAAGTAGCTACTGCAACTGTGTTACAGAGAATCAGATTTTTCAGTTGAATTTCGGTTGTATTTTAACTGTGGTTTTTTAGGAGTATTTAATCTGTGGTGTTTATTTGTCTATGCCATTTGGTATCTGCAGTATAGAAATCATGTATAAGGGAAGTTGTATTGATATTTCTCTCTCTCTCTCCCTTTGTTTTTTAAAGCCCATTCTTACTGGAACTGCAGCTGTAGGATCTGGTTTGACATGGCACAGAACTCTTCCACTATGTGCAGTTGGAGGAGATCATAAAATTTTCTTTTGGGTAACTGAAATGTAAAATAAGCATTTGCCTTCAATATGAAACTTGACAGCATAATGCCTTTTTTCTAGTAAAATGAAGAAATTTACTCTTTGTAGTGATTTTCACTTGGACAACAGAAGAAAGAAGCAAGCAAGATATATATCATTTGTGTTTGATTTTTAGCTTGCAAGTACGAGAGCTTTTGTAAAATTGGTTATTATGCATATGATACTTGGTTATTTCTATTAAAATAAAATGTACTTTTTAAATATGGTATTTGGTGTGAAATGAATTTTTAAGGGGTTTTAAAAGAGATTTTGTGTCCCAGCATCTCAATCTGACAATCTCACTCAGTTGCCACAGCACAAATATCTGAAATTGTGCAGAGTACCTGCAGAAAGAACACATCTCTATATTAACTTTCCCAACCATGACTATTATAAGAAAAAAAAATGCAGTCATGTACTGTCATAAAATGTTGTTCCTGGTTGTTTTTGAATAAACTAGTTACCACTACCACTGAAGAAGCTAGTGGTAAAATCAGAATGAGAATTTGAAGCAGTTTTATTTCTCTAAAGATGACAGAGGGATTTACTTCAAGCCTGTCAAACAGCATAGTGACTTTTTTTCTGCTTACAGCCTTTTACTTCCAGTCTTTACAGGAAAATCAAAGGCATTCTGCTTTCTAGAAACATATTTTTCCTGTCCTTCCCATACAAGACCCAGAGCTGAAGTAAAAGAAGAAAAAGAGAGAGAGAACTCCTGTCTTAAGTATCTTTTTTGAATGCTTTTTTAAGTGAAGGGATGTCAAGATGTTTCAGCTAGTGTAACAGCTCCTTACAGCATCATAGCCATCCTTATTAGCTGTAGTTAGATTTTAAAATACTCTTTTGATTGTTCCTATTTATGTAGGAGACACAAAACCAATTCAGAAGTAGAACATCAATAAGTGAGATTACAGTCACCTTTTGAAACATAAGACCATATTACATTTCTCATAATCCTTTATCTTTGAGAACTTTTGCTTTCCAACTGCCACCAAAGTTTACCTAAAATGAATATAAAGTTCCTTTTAAGTTCCAGTCTTGACTGGTGTGTGTTTAAACTGTAAAATGAGCAGACTGGAGGATGTTTCAAGATAACAGTGCTCTGTTTATCTCGTATCCATTGTTTGACCAGAGATAGCAGCCTAAAGGGGAGGTTTAATTCACTTGTAGCTAAAAATCTTCGTGGGCTTGGGAGGAAGGATTGGCCTGAAGCACTGCTATCCTTTTGGTGTGTAGTGAAACTGAAACAGATGTGGGTTCTTCTGTCCTCAGAGCAAACTTTACACAGTTCCTGCCTATGGAGAATATATACACTATACTCAGGACCCATATAGACAAGGGTAATTTGCACCAGGTATGTGCAGGTGCACTCTCGAGTGAGAGTTTTTTGGTTTAGAATTGCTTAAGACCCAAGAGGGCAAAGGACAGAAATTCTTTTGTTCTGTAGTTAGTTCAGAAACCAGGATGTTTGCTTTTCATACTTTGTTTTTAAAGACTACTTAAAACTGTTTACCCAGGAATGATCTTGCCAAGTTCAAGGCTCTTCATTTTATACTGGAAAGAAGTAATATGGATATTAAAAAAAATATATAAATAAGAGCAGCTAATGTTTTTAGCATGTTCCCCATGCTCTTTTGTACAGAACAAAATAATTAGTTAATCCTCTGATGTTGCCTTAGCACAGTACTTGGAAAACTGAAACTTGACAAACCATTTTCAGAGAACTGCAAACCATTTATCATTTAGTCTCCATTTTCTTTTCTTTTTTTTTTTTTTTTTAAGAAACCTACATAATACCTAACAGTTGTATTTCTCAGTCTGTTTAACTGTCAAGGGTTGATAATTCTCTGAACTGCTTGCAAGATTTGCACACATTCTGGCACACCGAGATTATTGAGATTGGGGGGGTTGCTTAAATTCAATTGAGAGAAGAATCATTGAGGCAATATCAGTTTCATAGAGAAAACTTTACTAGAATACTCTTTGCAAGCATGGATTTAGAAGACTCCATGGGAAATCAAGCAAATGTTAATCCACACTGATCTTTTCAGCTGTTCATTGGACCACCTTATTAAAAACAACTATTGCCCCTTGTGGAGGATCAGGTGACACCATGTCTGGAAATTTTTTTGGATCAGCTTTTTGTTTCTGTTTAACTTGTCTCTCAGTTGTATAGCTGTTTGAGTTCTGGGCTGATTGTAACCTGAATGGGGTGTCCTGGGACCTGTAACAGTGTACAAGCACACAAGATGCATATGAACGTTCTAAGCTACAGTAGCACTTGCCAGTTTTTCTCAGCTTGTGCAGTTTTGTTTTGCAGCTGACCTGAGGCTCTGGTTTTGTGCAACATATGGAGCAGATCAGTTACAATGCTTTGAAACCTGCGTTCTTGCCTTTACTTTTCTGTGTACCCTAATCACAACACAGGTATTTTTTTACTAATGAGGAAGATAGAGCTCTGATCAGTTTTCTGTACACACGGCTTTTCCACTCCAAGTTAGCCTCAGCATCTGGAAAGTTAACATCTTCAAAATACTAACGTTCAACCAAACTTCATTTTGGTAACTCTTAAACACTCTTTAATCTATTTTCCTTCACTGGAAGGTGGAGCTACACGACAGGGCCCTGAAATGCCAGCATATAGATGTACACATGCATAGGGTATAAACTGCCAGCTGTTACACACTGTACAGTACTTTTTCCTCAGACTGACATTTACCATTCAGAATGGGTGCTGGTACAAAATACACTTTCAAATTGTACACACTATACAACTGGATATTATCACTCAGTTATTTTTTATAAATCCTCTCCTTGGGAGTTCAGTCATTTGTAGTTACAGTTGAACAAGTTAGTTCAATTAAAACTTTTTTAAGAGGTTTTGGAAAATTTGGATCAGTTTCCTCTGTTCTCTGTTTTTCAGTTTTCATACCCTGCATTTCCTAACTCCAGCTGGGAGGAAAAAGTGCTGTGTTGCACTTTTGTATGCAGTATTTTTGGCCAAATTAAAAGCAGGAAGTACCAGAAAGTTCACAGAAGAGCATATTCTGGGGAGATTTCTTATCCAGCTTTACAGACCAAGACATTCCGATAAGATCTGACTATGTATTTACATTAATTTTCAGTGCCATTGCCTGGAAAAATTGTATTATAGACACTTTATGATAAATGAGATTAATTCTTCTTGAATATAATTTAGTTGGGATTTTAAGGTAATTAAAGTGGCAAAATAAATAAGTTAAACAAACAGCTCCATTGCCCAACACAAATTTGCACACCTCCTGTAAGCTAGGAACTGAAAGCTAAACCCACTGAATTTTGTAGGATAGCCTGCTGCTCTTCCTTTGGGAGAGGTGAGACATTGCCAACAACACATCAGTGCTCCAAAGCATAGTATGAATCACAAGTTGTTCAACAATTCAAGCAGTATGGCCAAAAATTTTGCTATACCATCTCAGTAAGAGAGTAATAATGATGTGCATATGACAGCAGGTTAGGAATAAATACACTGTGAAAGTAATAAAGTCAAAAAGAGCTGCTTCAGTAAATAAATGAGAATTTTATGGAAACTTGAGTAACAGAACTAAGTGCTCTGTGTCTAGCCACCATTGATTCTGTATATGGATTTGTAGAATGCTGGGCAAACTGTAATAATTTGGAAGTGAACTGACAATTTTGGTAAATTTAAAAACAAAATTAGCATAGTACATTTGGGGTCTAATCTTCAAAGTATTACAGTAATTAGTGTGTCTTTATTCATCTCATCACATGAGAAGCTTCCACCTGACAGCCTCAGACTGCAGTGGTTTCTTAAGTGCCCTGAATTTAGGAGGGTTTATTAAATTTAGAAGTATTTAGATGTAACCATGGAGAATTTCCACCAAATATGGAAACCCACTACAATCTATCTGGATTTACTGCTGTAAACAGGGACTCCAGATCACCCCAATTTTGACTTTTTCAGAAGAACCCAGGGCCACTCAGTGCTCCTTATTTTTACTCCCCACATCCAATGTGTAGCACTTCCCCACTCAAATCATGTTTATGGGCACAGGAGCAGTTCCTTCACTGGCTTTTCTCATTATTTCCTTGACGTTTGACCGCAGGGGACGACACTTCCCAAACACTACAATGCAGGGCCACGTCCTGAGGCCTGCGGAGTGCTGGGTGTCAGTGTGACCCCACGGCATGGCCGGAGGCCCTCAGCGGCCGTCACTTGCATCACAAAGCGGGGGCCAAAGGAGGCACCCCAGAATGTCGGGGATTATACTCGGGGTTTATCCTCGGGGCACAGCCGGCCGTGAGGGCTCCGGCCCGGGACTGCGTTTCCCAGGAGGAAGCGCGGGCAGCGGGCGCGCCCCGCCCCGCGGAGCTCGGGTTTGTTTCCGGGCCGAGGCTGCGGAGCGCGGCCGTGCTGCGGAGCGGGGCTGTGCCCGCCCCGGCGCGGGGAAATGGACGAGGACGGGCTGCCCATCGTGGGCTCCGACATTGACCTCACCAAGGTACGGGCTGCGCTCGCCCGGGGCTCCGGGGCTGCCGCTCCTCCTCGCCGGCGGCGGCTGCGCTGGCCCTGGTGCTGGGCGAGCCCCGCGTCCCCCCCGGCTCCGCGGCCCGGCCCGGCGGAGGGGAGCTCCCTGTGCGGTGACCGAGCCGCCCTCGAACCCGGGAACCAGCGGGGTCTGGTCCTCAGCTGGGTCTCCAGCTGTTATCCAGAGGCGTTTTGCTACAAGTTCTGTGATAACGTTGTATTTAAAGACCAAGCCGTTTCAAACATCGATCTGTGAGGCAAATCCCGTGCGAAGTTGTTTATTCATGTCTTTTAATGTTGTAGAAACTTTCTTTTTAAACTTAGTTTCCTAAATACAGAGCATAAAGGCAAGGCAGTTCCAATTGACCCAGTGATTCTTCCATGCTCTGTGCCACCTCCCGAATTTCTGCTAAGGTCATAAGCACTGCTTGGCAAGTTTTGGAACCACAGAATTGAACTTTAGCAGGTCCTGTTGGACAGGTGCACAGGCTGAAGGCTCGAGATAGCAGCAACAGAAGTCTCACAAAAAATCTGGGTGTTTTAAGATTGCCATAGTGAATTGTGTATTGAATCCACTGATAAATCAGCGACTAAAGAAGAGGTGAAGACTAGAGAGTTGCTGTATTCACCAAAAAAGTGCAGCAGAATCTTGGCTGCCAATAATATTCCTTGTAAATCTTCCACTTAAATCAATGGGAATTTCATAGGCTAATTTCTTCTGTGAGGTTTAGGATTTAAAGCAATTGTCCAAGGTTATTAACTCTGAGGCACTATAATTTTATACATAAACTTTTGTGTGGAAGTTCCTGATTCCAGTCTTTTGTAATGGTTTAAATAAAAATGCCAGCTCCGTGTTACGATGTGACCACCATTCTTTTTGGCAAATGTAAGAGTCTACATTTTAGTCTGAGAAGTATGTGAGCATCAAAACTGATCTGGAGGATAATTTTTGGTAATTTGAGGGTAGTCTGGGCTTGCAAATAAGAATCAGTATGGGTAGCCACTAAATACTTACACAGCAACATCACTACACTTTAGTTTTCATCATGGTGTTAGTTGTAACTGAGTATTGGTATGGCTGGCCAAGTTTGCTTTTCCTTAAACTCCAGAAGGAAAGATTCTAATTTCCTCAGTGTTTTTAAAAAACATCAACACTGATTTTCAGGAATATTCACTATTTCATCTAAAGGTGTTTTCTTTATGGTAACAGTCCTTCATTTACTGGGTTGTGTTGTCTTTTGCGTGTGTCCTGTAAATTCTGAACTGTCGTGTTAGTAGATTTCTAGTGGCAAAGGATTTGTCTGAATGCATATGTAAATCTGTGTATTAGAAAATGCTTTATTTACATTCATAGCAGACACACTTAAGACAGATTTCCAAATAATTTCTTCTAAAAAAATGTGCATTTTTCTAACAGATATTTGAATCCAAGTGTGAAAATTGACATTGATGTGTAACCTCATTTTCTTATATTTTTAATGCAGGTTCCTGCTATTCAGCAGAAAAGAACTGTGGCATTTCTAAACCAGTTTGTGGTTCACACAGTGCAGTTTCTCAACCGCTTTTCTACTGTTTGTGAAGAGGTATGTTTATTATTTTCCCAGCTGCCCATTTATACAATTTTAAAAATCCTAGAAATGAGAACCATCCATTTAAATATTTTTGATGCAGTAATACTGGTAGCTTAAACCAAAAAATGCAGTCTGCTTTCTGTTCAAGGTTTCTCTTGAGTAAGTGCTTAAGACAGAATTTTTCCCCAGGGGATCCACATGAATTCCTGATTGTGCCCCACTCAATCTTGCTTCCTTGAATTTTTGCATTTGGCACAGTCTTTGAACTTTTTGGTACAGGGAATTTGTTCTGAGCAGCTTCATCTCTGGCTCTAGTCTTGTTATGGACAAAGGATGCCATATTCCTATGGTGCATCAAAACTTACATTCAGATTTTATCACCTGTAATTTAAAAGAGTGATACGCTAAGCTCTGAATGTAAATAATTTTTATATAGAAAAAAGGATATTTTTGGCAAGTGATTAGTATAGAACAAGAAGCCCTTAACTTCAATTTCATGTAAAAAGAGAGAAAAATAAAAATATTTAGGTTTAGTAACTTTATGTGGTGACTTTAGGTTCAATGGAAATACACCAGACCGACAAGATGAAGAGGACAAGAGTGCTTCCTCCCTTGTAGAGAGGATGATTCCTAATGTGGCTTTGAGCGTAACCTTTTTGTCTTCAGAGGTTTTTTTGTAATTTTTCATTTGTTTATTCAACAAAGAATACCACGCAGCACTAGCCAGCTGAGCTAGAGCAGCAGTCAAATCCAATTAGACTAAGCCATGTAATCTGAGAAATTCTCTTATTTGTTGGTGAAGTTTAGAGCCAGACCCGTGACAAGTATAAAATTTGGCCACCACATGAGTATATGGAGCTTCAGAGGAAAAAAGTCATTTTTCCTAGGTTTTTAAACTTCTGGTTACTTGATAGGTGGGACAGTGTAACTGCCTGATGATGGCGTTGTCAGTTGTCCAAAACTCAGTTGTCACCTGATCTCAGTATTCCCTCTTCCACTGGCACTGTAGAAATCAGAACACGTCTATTTAAAGCCACCTTGAGCACGCAGCAGCACTGTGAAGTCTGCCTAATAAAACAGTTACTAGTTAACCAAAATGTGTTGTTACCCAAGAGACTAAATAGTTGCTTTATATACTCCTTGAGAAGTTTTTTGTATTTATGAAGTACAGGAGTGTTTTTAATGTGAAAGGTTGCAGTGTAAGTCAACAGAAGCCAAGAAACTCAAAATCAGGGCTGACACTATCCTTAACTCTAAATTTCTTGGCTTTTGTCTAGTCAAACAGACCCATAAAATTGCATAATTGTCTTTTGTACATCTTCCCCCTTACCCAGTTATATGTAGGACACATAGTTCCTTCCAATAGGAACTGACTCCTCTTCATGAACAAAGGACCGTCTGTAAACAAGTCAGCGCACTATCCAAAAAGACTAACTCCTGTCAGTCTCCTTCTACTTTTTCTAGCATATTGGCAGAACTGCCATTTTCTTAGGGTGTTAAAGTTCTGCTTCAGAGCCAGGCAGAATCTTGCCAAGGTGCCAGAAAGCTGTCAGAATGGTACATATCTGCCAGCCAGCACTCTAGCCAACTTCACTTGGACAGGTCTGGTGGAGTGTGGTAGTGATTAGTTAAAAGACTGGCAGTTCTTAGGGAGTAATTTAGAAAAACTTAAGTTGTATTTTAAAAAAAGTCAAAATTTGATTGAGGTGCACCGGGAGCATATAAAGTGTCTGGTTAGTTGTGATTCATTGTGGATTTTGACTGTATAGGACTTTGAATCACCTGCTGTATTAATTATCGGATTTTCTCTGATACTGTGTTTGCTCAGTTACATATGCACACATCATCTCTTTTCATCTTCCACATTTGTAAAAAGTTTTGAAAAAAGATCTTTTGGTAACTGGGAGAGTACAATATGTATACCATTATTCTCCAGTTGCCCAAAGTAATACCCTATTTACTTTGGCTTTCTTTTGTACATAGTCTGTCTTCACTTCTGTCAGTCATTATGTGGGAAAACTGAATGCAGAGTAAAATTATTTAAAATTTGTACCACTGGAGCTGCTGTACTAAAAAGGGTTTTCATTGCTACATTTATTTCATAATGTGATAATTTCATTTACACTATACTCTGCCTTTGGCAGGGAGAAGACAAAAGTGATTATTTTTAACTAGGTGCAAACTTTTATATGTACAAGTGCATGCAAGAGTGTTTTCACATCCTAATTGTTTTCTGTTGTAGAAATTGTCAGCACTCTCTCTCCGTATCCAACAAATTGAAACCACACTCAATATTCTGGATGCAAAGGTTTGTATGGATATAGACTTCGTCTTCTAACAGTGACAGCCTCCTTGATTATGTGAACTAGCTGCCTTTTTATAGTCTGAATTGAGCAAATAAGTTTTCATAATGATTTGAAGGAGCTAATATAAAATCCTGATATCAAAAATTCTCTCTTTGCATGCCTTGCTACTTATACTGTGTAACATTTGAATATGTAGTTGATACAGAAGAAAGGAACCAACAGTACCTAGTGGAAAATTTGAGTTTGTTAAGCATGTGAAACAGGAAAGGAACACTTTTTGCCATGCAAACTCTAATAAGGAAATTCTTGCCTTCTTTGTATAACAAAAGTATCTTTTTATGTTACTGGACTGTAAGGACTTCAACTGATATAAGTAACTACATAGAAGCCTTGTAAATCTTTTGATGTTGAAATATGACCTGAACTGGATCTAAGCTAATGCAGATGTGTTTGATTTATCTTTAGCTGAAATGACAAAGGGAACTAATCCCTTATATAGGAAATAGAGTGTGTAATTTACTAAAAGTAAAAAGGAACCCACAAAATGCCACAGTCAATAAACCATCCACTTTAAAGTTTTAACCAGTTCTTCTTTCAATAATGATGGAAGCAATTTCAGTTGGCTTTTCTGGGAGCAAGGGTGGAATATTTTGAAACTTCTCATTAAGATATGGTGGGGAAAAAATAGTGTAATAATACAAACAGAGCTTACTAACTCTTATTTATTTCAAAATATTTAGGAATGATCAGTATTAATAATTTTTGCAAATTCTTCATAATCATGTTAAATAGAATTTCCTTCAAGTAGATATGCAGTGTGTTTAGTATCCACTCTCAGCATTTCCTTAAAAAAAGTGAAAGATGTAGAAAATTGAAAACTTTGTAACCAGTCACCCATCTGTTAGGTGATAGAGCTGTTCTTGCCATGATTTCTTTCACTGTAGGGGAAGCAGCAGAGATTGCATGGCTCTCATGTGGTTGATAAGTGCAGTAGCAAAATGCTGGGAAAGTGTGGAAGCCTTTCCTGCTCTGCAACCCTGTGGTAGCACTGAAAGCTTCAATGGAGTGTTGGGGGGTTTTTATTGTAGAAGGCAGCTGAATAGAAAGATTTTTTTTCCCCTCACCGATCAAAATGCCAAAACTAAGGATAAAAAGTTACAATTTTACTGATGTAAAACCTACCTGGACAATAAGTGGTAAGCAGTGTGCTGCAGATTTTGTTGTACATGTAGTCTTGTGATGTGCTCATTGGTTATTTGATGACGTTTTTTGCATTCAGTTATCCTCTATTCCTGGCCTAGAAGATGTCAAATTTGAAGTGTCCAGTGCAAATGTGAACAGTGTTACAAATGGTCCCGTGGCACAGGCTGCTGCAGATCAACAGACAGCTGTATCACCTCAGTCTGGAGTAAGTAATGAAGCATAACTCAGACCTTGAAGGAATAGAGCTCTCCAGGTCGAGTTTTTGGTGTCCTTTGAACTAAACAGAAGAAGCAGGTCTATTGGAAGTGAGCAATCAACTGTAAAAATCTAAAACTAAGCTTTTCTCTACTGACACTGTTTTAACAAGTGACTTAAACCAAAAAAGGCTATACCCTTTCTTAACTATGTGGCCTAAATGATTAGAATTAACTCAAATCGAATGCTAAATTTCTCCTTACTCTTCTTCAATCACACTGAAATATCAGCATGAATTACATCAGGGAGCTGGGAAGGTCGTGAATGAAGATAACAGTTCAAATCACATCATTCCAACTCCTTTCTTCAGAATGTGAGCTTTTAGCTCAAATTGGAATTTCTAGCATGCTTTATTCTAAAGAGTTTATTACACTGAAGGTTTTCTATGTACTATCCTCCATGTATCAAAAATGACAACTTATTACAAGCAATCAGCATTAAGATCCTATCCCTGCAAGTAATATTTTGTCATTTTGGGGAGTTTGATGTGCGTGATTGGTTGATTTTTTAACCCAGACATGTAAATCCAGTGATCACCACTTAACTAAGTGAGGCTTTTGTCCCATTTGTAGATGGAGTTCTTTTCCCAGTTTCCTCTTACAGTTTCTTCTCATGGAATCATCAATTCTGATCTCTGCTCATTCTCTTATTTGGTTGGAAGCTGCTGTGGAGAAGCAGTAGCTGGAGCGCTCTGCTGCTTTTGCCTGCCTGTCAAAGATTGTAACTCTGATTTGCAGGCAGCAGCATGGGAGACACTGGACAGCACTGTGTGTTCCAGTCACCTTAGAGAATGACTCACCATTAGTTCATTTTCTTTAAAATGTTCCTCCTCTCAGATATTAAAGCATATAAAGTATATTTAAGTATATAAAGTTCATATATTTCTGAAAGGATGTTCCCAACGCTGCTTTCAAGTGATTAGTTTTGTAGAAAAAATACCGTTTTCTGTGTTCTTTTAATAGTACTAGAACTTCTTGTCATTTTTCATTTCATTTAAATACTTTCAAGGAGTCTTTGATTTCATTACATTATCCTTTAAATAATGATTTCTACTCAAAAGTATAGTTTAGAAGTTACATGATCTATATGAAACCCTTGTCAGGGAATCAAATAAATATTTGAGGAAAAAAGGCATTGGACTACTGGAGAAGATTTATAGATATAATCCTTATAAATATTTTTTATGAAAAGACCGTTTACATTTATTGCTGTGTTATTCATTAAATACAACTTAACAGGGTTGTTAGGGGCTTTTTGGTTTTTTATGTGTAGGTCAATAATTTAAATTTTTAACTAAAAGTAGAAAGACACTCTTGTAACTGAACAACAAAAGAGCTGGATTTTGTGATTTCATATGTCTAATTCTAGGAGTGCAGATCAGAATAATCTTGATGAAGAAGAGTTGCACTTTAAATACCCAGTTTTATGGATTGGAATCTCTCCATGGTGTGTATACCTAACCATTAAAGGGTTTGTTCTTCATATACAGCAGAACAACACACAAGAAGAAGGGTTACAGAAAACGGAGGTAGTAACAGAAAATGTCACAACTGTGGCCAAAGATCCAAGATATGCCAGATACCTCAAAATGGTACAAGTGGTAAGTCAGTTTCATGTCATTCTTTGGCTAGGATGTTGTTTTTAGGTGGAATGTAACACACAGCTGTAAGTGAACGTTAAATGTCTGAAAACATAGATTGCAACAGTAATCTTTAAGCTAGGATCACATCACATTATTCTAGCACATCTTCTCTAATAAATGAATTAATGTAATATATTTCCTCAGACAGCTTCTGGCAAGATCTTTGTACAACATTCTGCTGGTATACTTGTGAACTGAAGGTGTGAAATGTGTAAATGCAAAGTGATATTAGCCGGAGGCACAGAAGATGCCATGGAAGTGTAGTTGTCCTGGCAGAATTGGAGTCATTCCCTGCAGACAGACATGATTACAGTTTGATTTTACTGTAGGGTACAAAATACAGCTTTGCAAGTATAGTCCAGAACTGGAGTACTTGATATTTCTGTAAGGACCAAAATAGAGATACAAGGATTGCTTCACTGTTTGGTTCCACTCCAGTTTCCTGTTATTCATGATGCAGGTTTTGTTTACCTCTTTAGCTGTGGTCTGTGCTACAGATAAATAGGAAATAAATGAATGTAATCTCAATACTTACGTGTGTGAAAGCTAATGAAGGAATGAGAAGGTGAATGGGAGACTATTTGGACCATTTTTAATAGCTCATTTCACATCCACAAAATTAAAAATGAGATCGGAAACAAAGAATTTATTTCAATTTATTTTCAATTTTTCAGTGAAAATTTTCCTCTAAAATACATGTTATGATTCTGGAAAGTATGACTATGTTATAGTATTAATAAAAATTGCATACGTTAAAACTAACTTCATGGTTTCACTCAGTCTTCAGAGAAATTATTACAATTGGTCTGCTTCATCTCCTGAATGATGTTCCAAACCTTATTTTTCACTTGAATCACAAATCGGCACTTTATGGGTAGCTTATTACAAACCATTTGGAAAACCTAGCAGTGGGATGGTGGCAGAGACTAGAACACTATGTTACTGTATTGATTTAATGCCAGACTTCAAAGTGAATTTGAAAGTGCTGGATGGTCTAATTACTTTGAAATTTTTTTTTATTTTTGTGACTGCTAGAGGAGTGAGATCTCACTTTCCACATTTCTCCTGTGTACTGGCAGTTCCTGGTGACTCCTCTGCCAGTTGTAAACAGTGTGGTAGGAAAGTCAAACTAACATACTACAAATTCGTGTGTGTTTTTGCATTTGCCAAACCTGTCTCCTTGTCCGGTCAAGTGTTTCAGTTAGTGTCATTTATTTGCCCAAATTAAGTTTCTGGCTGAAGATTTGTTTGAACTGATCATTTATTTATTGCTCACAATATTGGTAGTATAAAAGAGCACCATTCTACACTAAAAGTAGCTCTTCTGTGAAATTGTGACAAACTCGTTTTGGTGGAGTGCAGTTGAGGATACTAAATTCTTACTTTTGAAAATTTACAACAATATTCCAAGAAATCACACAAAAGCAGTACCATATTTGCAGATTAAAATTTAGGAAAGCATGAAAAGTTAAGTAATTGTGATGCCCTGATTGTATTCTAAACAGATATAGGTACAATCTTAATTGTTTTCCTTCAGATAAAAAGCCTACGCTTAAAGGGCATTTTGATTAAATTTCCGATTAGTTTTGTGAATCTATGATATATGAGGCTACTGTGAGGATTTTTTCTTGCAGATTTTAATGCACACGATGTTGGAATAAAACATACTCCAAGTGTGAACATAAAAACAACCCATTCTTAGAAGTCCTATACCAAGTTCCATTTCATTGAAAGCAAATATGAATTCTGCTTTGCCTGATCTGACTCAATTCTGTTTTCACCTGTTTTGAGTTGATGCATAAACAACTCATCAGTGACTTCTGAAGTGGGGGAAGGTACCCTAAGAGCAGTCAAGCAAGGGAAAAAACATTAGTACAAGATGGTGTGTAGACACAATCCCTGGTGTCCAAATCTGTACTAGAATAAGTGAATTTTTAAACTGTCATGAAATACTCAAATAAATATTCAAAATATTCACCTTTGTATTGTATATTAGTTGTGAAGTACTGAGATGTTCTTTTATTTCAAGCTATTACATTGCAACTATCTGAGTGACCTTTTTTGACATTATGCCTGATAGATTGCTAGGGCTGTGTACCTGTGTGTGCTGTTCCACAATCCTCACGCACAAGCCTTGGTTGTGATTCTTACTGTGGAACTGTCACTAGTGCCACATCTTTCTCTGCAACATTAGTCATGGCTGCCCTTTATTTTATGACTATTTTACTTGCTTTTGCACAAAAGATACTAATCCTCCACCACTTTGCATTTAGAATTTCTTAGACCACTGGTAGCTTTGTCCCTTTCAAATCAAAAATCGTATCCTCTTTTTTTTTTTCTTTTTTTTTTGTTTTTTTCCATATCCTACATTGGCATGGAGTGATCCAGATGGTATTTCTGATGGTTTCCAGCAGGAGATGGCAAAGCAGCAAGTTGCCTTTGAGCAGCTCTAGTGGAAACACAGGAGCAGTTTGTTGGAATGTATCTCATGAGAGGACGTGGGTCTTGGATATGTGATCCAAGATGAGGGGATGTTTAGGTGTTGATGAATAAAATAAAGTGCAGAAGCTGTGGAAGGACTTGCAGTGAAGGGAAGGAATTTTTTTAACACATACATAGTTGGCTGAAATCTGTCCACAAGTCACAGAAGATTCAATCCTGACTGCACAAGCAGTTGTATTCAGAGAAGTCACTTTTAATTTGTGCTTCTGTTCTCGTGCCCTGTTTGCCTTTTTCTCCATGCTTTTTAGACTTTTCCAGTTTTTAGCACTGCCTTAAGAGATCCTTCTGGAGTGGTAGCAGATGCACTTCCCTGATTTTGCTCTCTCTCTTGGGTATACCTTCAGTATGCCCAAGTCTTTCCTAGCACAATTTCGCTGCTTTGTGCCACTTTATGCTTTCTTCACATTCTTACCTATACAGATAACTTCAGCTTCATGATTTTGTCTGCATGAATTGCAAGTATATCTATCCAATCTTGATTCTCTCCCTGCAACTTTCTCTAGATGTTTTTCCATAAATATAAGATGGATTAAAAAGGACCTCTAATCTCAATCATTTCTTGCTTCTAGGTTCATATTGATGTCAGCTGAGATTATTGTTCTATGCTTTTGTTTGACAAGTGACATGCATAAATTTATATGAAAGCATGGTTTAAAAGTACCTGTGTAATTTAACTCACCTGTTTGTGTCCAGTGGTTTTATATTATTCTTCCTCCTGCTACACAGGGTGTTCCTGTAATGGCAATACGAAACAAAATGATTTCTGAGGGGCTAAATCCAGATCTTCTCGAGTAAGTAATTTGTGACTCTCAGTAGGGCTGGAGTGCAACCATGTGTTTAAAAAACTTGGAAAAACATGTGCTTAGAAAAGGTTGTTCAAGGTGGTGTGAGTTATGGCAGTGACAGGCTACCATTTGACAGTGTGCATTTAGCAATGAGGACTCAAATAAAAGGTCAGTAGCCATTTGCACTGCACTGTTTAGGCTATGAGGTATTTCCCAGATACTTTCTTTCAACACTCCAATATGAAAATGTCATTACTGTAGAGTAGTAAGAACAAATTCTATCTTATTTTGCCAAATGCATGAGGGACAACGCAGTTGTTTCCAGATTCTCTCAGTAGATGGAGTGTACAACTTGACTTCAAAATTGACAGTGTAAATTGAAGTCAGCAGTTTAAAATTTGGGTTGTTGATTGAGTTAACCTGATGTGAAGACTACTAAGAATAGATAGTAATTTTCAAAGCTTCTTTTCTGGCCATAAACATTAATTTTAGTTTTATTTTACAGTTGACATTTAATTTAGTTCTACTGGATTATTTCACAGAATTTGTTAAACTGATGAAAGCATTAACTTTCATTCTTACATTATAGCCACCAAAGTATTTGAAGTACTTTTGCATTCTCTTCAGAAACTGTCAGAGTATTGGAAAGTCCATTTTTCCTTTCCAGTGAAGTCTTTTTGCATTTTGTAAAGGCTTATTCTGAAACTAGCAACTTGTTAAATAAAATAAACCTCAAATATCATCATATGATGAGTCACTTCAGCTCCCAGCTACTTCCTGGTGTCTAGATAAGCCTAAAGTAGGTATTCCTCAGTTGATATTTTTATCAATTGAATGAGAAACAAAAAAAAGACCCTGTGCAAGTTGGAGGTGGGTTTAGCAAACATGGGTTTCCTGTATGTGTGTTAAATGTGTTGTATTTTTTGCTGTGCTTTCAAGTCCATACCTATATATAAATGGTACTATTTCTTCATGTTTGGGTGGATTTTTATAGTAGGTAAAACAAAAAGATATTAGGTTACATTTCAAAAGCAATTTTTTTAAAAAGTATCTGCTTTTGGATTGTCTATTTTGCATTAAGACAGGAACGTTATTGCTGTGGATGGAGGCTCACAGAATATGTTTGGGGTTGGATCTCAAAGTCCATCTTCAAAGATCTGTGCAACTGTAATGCTTAGTCAGATTTTCTTTAAAGTGTTATTGGTTTGAAAACTGGTTAAAGAAAGCTAATTATTTGGCAAGGTGAATAATGTGGAACATTTTAAGGTGTCAGGGATGACTTTTCGTTTTCTTGCTTTCTTGTCTTGATATTATAGGCTTCTTTTTTTGCGTGTATCTTGCCATTCACACCACATTTCTTGGGTTTTCAGGTTCCTTAGGTCTGCTCACTCAGTCCCAGAGAAAATTAGGAAGATGTACACATGGCTGTGTGCTCAGTCACTTACTGCAGGCTCCCCCAGCTCCTTGCCATTGGCTGAGCATGGGTTTTTTGTGGCTGTAGATGTGCTAATTCTAATAATACAGTGTTGTTTCTACACTCTCCTTTTGGCTGTTCCACATCTGTTATTGCTCCTTTCTCAACTTTCTACAACGTTTGGTAACTGCCTATTCTATAAAGCTCCCAATTTACCTGTCTTTAACTTCTGTTTCTTATCCTTCCTCTCTTGCCTGTCTTCAGTTCCAGGAGAGTTAGTCCTGCTCTCATGAACTAAAGGAATTCAGCACCATCTTCCTCTTAATAAATGAGAGGTTTTGCACTGGTCTCTCCGGATCACGTCTTTGCACAGCTCTTCTGTTTTGTCATTACCACGGCAACAAGGAATAATATTGTGAAGTGGTATTTGCATGAGAAAGCAAATGCATTCTTAACTTGTTTTAGAGGTGTGCAGGGGGGAGGGAGGAGGCTCTTCTGCAGTTCTTTAACACCCTTCTCATCTTTGCACGCAAAGTGTTTAGGAACTCTTTAAAGTTACCTCAGGGATTCCCAACAGAGAAATGATACTAAACAGAACTAATGTTGGAAAAGAAATTCTATACCCCAAGATAAATAAGAATAGGATGATTAATACAACTGTCAGCTTAGTTTAAAATGTAATATTTTATCCAAGAGATGTTAACTGTCCTACAGGAAGTGAGTTTCTCTGAATGTCATTTTTCCCCCAAGTATAATTATGTGTGTATTTTCTACCTTGCTTACAGACTTTATCAGGCTCTGTCTTGCTTGTATGTCAGACTCATTACGTACTGAGGAGGGAGAGTCCATAGAGAGCCAGCATCTTCAGGCAGTAATGTTAGTTAGTCTTTAGATGGCTTGCTTCTCTCATCTTCATTTCCAGTAGATTCCCCAAGCAAACATTTTGCCACAGTGTTAAGATCCATCCTAAATATTCTCTTTAAAACTAAATACAAGAGGTCTGATCATTTGTAGTCAATAAAAATCCCATGGCTGTTCTTGCATGTCAAATTTAACCCAATGTTCTAGCCAAATTCCACTCTGAGTAATTCTTTTTTTGCTTCTCTAAATTATCCCTGCAGTTTTAGTTGGATACAATATTGTTCATTTCCTGTCTTATTTTTTTCATGTACTATTTACACTGCTCAATGGTGTACAGAATGTTCCTTTCAGCCCTAGAACCTCTGAAGATTGAAAAAAATTGAATTAATCATTATTGCCTGCTTTCAACTCTTTCTACAAGTGTTTGCCACTTCTTAATGATCTGTCATCATTTCTGATGGCATCAAAGGCTTGCATTCACACTGGTGTCTGCAGAGTTTTGATGTCCAGTGAGTTACAGTTTGTAGTGTTTGCCTTTCAGTTGTAGGTGAAGCAATACCACTAAGGTGTGAGTTTGTGAACCATAAACAGTTAATGTGTCAAACGTTGTGGAAATAAAGTGCCTGCAGTTGTCGTGAAAGGGCAGTGGTGTTACATGCTGAGTTGCTTGTGTTCTCAGCTGGATTTGCAACATGGAATGTTTTTGTTGCCTGCAGGACCCCAGATGCCCCTGTGCCTGCCTGGGGAGACGATGGCAAAGCAGAAGACAGTTCTGACAGTGAATCTTCATTCAGTGATTGAAGAGACTGATTCCAGCCTTTGGAAACCTTTGTTAAGTGCTCGTGTGTTTGGAGCTTTAGCAGACAATGATGTGATTTACGTGGATCACATGGGTGCCATGGTTTATCTGATGGCCCTTTTAAGAACTAACGTCCTCTGTGCTCTCTTCTGGTTAGTTTGAACAGGCAGCGTGTTTCAACCTGAACCCTTCCCCCAGGAAAATGAATCATGAGATCCTTGCAGGTTTTAGGCTGCATCATGTCAGATTCATTTCTGATTCTGCTGGAATTACTTTGTAGAGCTCCAAGAATTCCACACCTCTAAACCTCCAGGTCTCTAAAACTGCATTCTGGTCATTATTAGTTTTTCTGTGTAATGCTTTTAACCTATATTGCCTTCTTTCTGCGCCATAACTTAAAGGTAAATCCACTTTTGAAAATGCAAATGTTCCATTGATGAGCTGAACTATTTTCTCAGTATCCTAAATCTGCAGTGATGCAACAAGAGTTACATGTAAGTCAGCTCTCTTATGGTGATTCCAAATCAGTGATACTCAGATTTGAGAAAAACTGAAATACAAGTGAGAAATATATTAAAAACCTTTTAGAATCTATTTTCAAAGCATATACTGCTATTTAATGCCTCTTTAGAGTCTGTATGAAGTTGGTAAAGAAACTCCTGCTCTTGAAGGGTTGATTTATGGAATTCAGGATGCAGTGTTGTAGAAAGCTACGGATATGGCAAGATTGGTTTGAAAATGACACTGGGAAAAAAGCAAGGAACTTGGAGATTATTAGTGGAATCTCACTACTTGTTCACTGTTACATTGGTCAGTTGAGACCATTTTCTGACTTCTGTTGGCCTTACTCAAAAGAAGCTGTGGCTGAGCAGTTTGCTTAGGATGAGAAATCACCTCCAAGTTGGTGCCTTTGTTGATAATTTCAGCAAAGAAGCTAAAATTCAGTTTTTTATAATGACAAAACTACCTTGCCACCTATTGAGCCTGGCACTGAGGAACAATATAAAGAAATGCACTAGGAGCCTGACATGTCCTGAAGATTCCCCTCAAAATTACTTAATGTACTCCATGACTCAAAAATCATATTTCACTGAAGAATCTTCTTTAATACAATTTGTTCCACATGAAATCCTTCACAATCTGTTTTAATTCCCCAGATTGTTGTGATTATACCGGGGTGCTGTGTGCCAGGTAGTCATTAACTTTCTGGTATTTCACATTCTTGCTGTGAGCAAGAGAAGACAAAAACTGAAGCTCCAAGTATGTAAGTTTGTTAGCTTTTAAGGCTGAGTCAGTACCTTCTCTCTTGGTTATTTATGCCACTTCAGTACGTTACCTGCTCTTTTTTTTGCTATAACTCAAGCATGGCTCCCATTTAAGCCTAGCAGACATATTTATGTCTCCATAACATAAATCAGAGTTATGCCTGAATCCCTACAAAAGCATATATGCACTCAAGAATGTCTAGAGATGGTATTTCGATGATGGGTTAATTACTATTGAACACTTAAACAAAAATACTTCATAGTTAACACTTGGTAAAACACAACAAATATTAACATATTAGCAATAAGTATTTCAAATGTAAATGTGATAATGTTACTTCAGAATGTATATATTGAAACACTCATGACTTTTTAAAATCTATATTTGCAAACTCATTTAAGCAGTCTGTATAATAAAAGCTATACTTTGTAAACCAAAGTGGTGGTTCTATTTTATTCCTATCTTTTATTCCTATATCTTGTTCTAAACAAGACAGTGAAAATTCTTCTGAAGTCTCTGCAATTCATGTTTCTCCAAAACTAATTCTGCTGCAGTTATATCAACCTGCTAGCCTAAGAGGAGAGTTTTGGGAGCTGGGATTGGGAGTTAAAGTTAACCATGGCAGCAGTCTGACTGCCAGAGAACTGAATATCCCATAGCCACTGTTCTAAGAAGCAAATTTAAGGAAGGCTGAAATTATATGTTTGATACTTTTGAACTGACATGAACCTATATAAGGAAGTAGCATGATTTCAAGAGTTTAATTGAGAATTATTTTTCGAAAGAAATGAACAAGGTTACCAAAAGACACTTAAGAAGGTATAGCTTCAGTTGTTTATCATTCTATAGAAACTGTCCGTGTAAAATAATTTTGGACTGAAAAAAACCTCTAAAATCAATTGTCTTTTACACCACTGCAGATATACTTTTATGTGGAATGAAAAAGAAAGCCTCTGGCCTACAGACACTTGTTAAAATAAGGGATAATTAATCAGTAATTACGTATGTCACAGAATAACAATTTCATTAATAGGAATTGTGAATTTTACTGCTTAAGACTTGCAGGTTTTTTTCAGGGTAGAAGTTTAATTTGGAATAGTGCAACCTTGGCAGACTTGGAGAAACATTAAGAAAAATCTTGCCACTTTGTCTCCCCTCCCAGATGAGTGGTGACACACTGCACTGAAAAAATCCAAATGTCTGAATTGTGAGGAACTGGGGGGAAATAAGATAAAACCATCCCTTTTTACATTCAGTGTCTCAGCAGCCATGATGCTTCCACTACCTTTGGAACCTCTGACCCCTGTAGGCTCTTCTGTTCCTAAACACATCCCTTTACTTTTAAGTTGTAGCCAAATTCAATCTGAGAATTTTCAGTTTAGGATGCACTCTGACACAAGGAGCTGTTAAGTATGGGAGGGTTGGTCTGAGACTGAATTATGTCAGCTGTGCTGGTGCTCCTTGATCTGCAGCAGTTTTCTAGAGATGTGGTGCTAACCCAGACAGCTGGAAAGTCCTTAACCACAAGCTAAATGCTATAAGCACAGAATATTCCAAGGTGCTCGTTATTTGCCGTCTGTTTTGGAATGGAAGATGGAGTATTTCAGCTTGGCAGCACAGTAATCAGATATATGTGATACTTTCAAGGGAAAATGTCCATATTTAAGAGACTTTTATTTTTAAAAGCTTCCAACAGGGAAGAACTTTTTGAAGATACGGTATACATTAACAAGTGTCAGTAATACACATCTAATATACCCAAATTTTGCACGGATTTAAACTCATCATCTGGGGCAGTATTACAATTTGTAGGCATGAAAACTACTGCAGAGTGTTGCTGCAATAACTACTGAATGCATCTGTTAATACTAATTATGTACTACTGGTAAACTATATATTCTTTGTTTAAACAAACTTTTTTAATCCCATCACCGTATTCCTCATTTTGCAGGTGAATGAGACTGCAGAATGCATAAAGGTCAGTTTCTTAATGGTATTACGGGCGTTTTAAATGCATGTAGATGCCCTTAGACTAGGTGCATATCTGTATTTTTGTAAGTAAAACCTCAAAAAACTGTCAAAGGCAGAAACATCTGGACATGATAATAACTTTATAGTGAAGTCCTGGTTTAGCACTTGTAATCATTAATCTGTTCCCTCTCAAGTCTTCTGTTCAGCTACATTTGAAACGAAAATTGATGGTTCTTTTTCCAAGCTGAGTCTCTTCCTCTCTCTTGTTTTTCTTTCCAGTGTGTGTGTTATTTACACCAGTGAGTAAGTGTATAGTTTGACGTTCTGTGAAAAAAAAAAATATGACAAACTATAGCCTGTACTTGGAAAAAGAGAATATCACTAAGATCAGCACTTTGAGCTGTGTGTGATCAGCTCAGTTTTGCTTTCCCCAGTGTTACGTAGCAAGAAACTTAAGTTCATCATGGGCTTAATCTTTCTGGAGATCCCGTTTTCCTTCTGAAAAGCTCATCCGAGGTAACAGTCTTACAATGAATTTGTCTGCAGAATGGGACATGTATTTTCTTTTTCTTCAGAAAATTTGGCATCCTGTTGTCTGAAATGCCCGCACTGGTGTCCAAAGTGTTGTTCTCGTGCTGCTTCATGTGGTAGTGTCTCCATTCAGGGCACTTTGCAAACAAAACAGGAGCTGCCACATTAACTGGGGCCCGTGGCTTGCTGAACTGAGCAGTTCTGTCTCTGCTAAAAGTCAGTACTGAGTGCCTTAAGGGAAGATGTGGGGAGCACCACAATGATCCCGCAGTCCCTTTTCCTGCCACCAAGACTTTACTCCAGCCGCAAGCAGAGATTGATGTTCAGTACTAAATTACACATTTGTTAGTGCTTCCAAAAATATTTTCATTGATTCGGGAAGCTGTGGATATTCCTGCTTAGTATTTGACTCACTAACTTTGCTGATACAGTATTGTTTTAAGGGAGTTCCATGGGCTTGTTCATGATGAGGGTAACTAAGCAGAAAATTGAACTAGTATTCCTCGTGCCATACAAAAAAATGAGTGACAGAAACAAGCTTAGCAAAGGATGTGTCACATTCTGAAGAAACAAGTCTGAATGGCCATAAATTAAAATGCACGTCATTGAGCAAGGACAGATGTAGCACAAAGCACTCAGTTTTATTTGCTTTTTTTTAAAAAAAAAGGTAGGGCTGTGTCTTGACCTTAAACTAATGGATTATTTTCTCATTCAGTATATTACCCATTTTCAGGTTAATGGGTGGAAAGGAAAATTCTGAATAAACATTCACTTTGCAGACAGTTGGTTTTCTTTGCTTCAGACTTCAAAACTGGTGCCTTCTCCCTGAAGGAATGAAACGGTAAATGATAATCTTCTCTTATTTCCATAATTCACTCTTTGCCTCTCAAGCTCCTGTATGTTCTATCATATGTACACTAGAAATCCCTTCTTGGGCTTCATTATGGCCCTCTGCCCCAGTCTGTACAATCAGAAGTTGTAGTAAAGTGAATGCTAGGCCAGTCTTACTGGAAAGAGCATGTTATCTGAGTGCTGAAAATACAGGGCAGAACAAAGGGATCTGAGAGTAATTTTTTACATTTATGTGAGTTCTTTTTATAGGTGATTACCATCAACTGTTTGATAAACCTTATCCTTTAAGTCACTTGGAGTGGTGAGAAGTTGAGTACACATGAGCCAACATGCTGTGAAGAGTTGGACAGTGGAAATAAACTTCCGAGGCCCATTTTAAATAACAACTCTCCTAAGAACTGTGATTATCCTTTTTGCTTTTGAACAAACGATCTCTAGTGTTCAGTTGACTCCATGCTCCCAGCAGATTGCATAATCCAGGGGTCATTTCCTATAGCACAGTTTTCTGCACCACTTTTCCAGGACATGGGGAATCCTTCCCTAGTGAGAGCCAAACTGTTCACAATGATCATCTTGCAGTATTGATTTCTCTTTACTACTTCCCAACTCTTTGAAAAAGAACACTTCTGTGTGCTGAGATGATCCTTTGGTCTTCTGGATCCAGGTCACCTACTTTTAAAGTAGATCAGCAGTAGGGAGGGAAATGAACAGAGAAAATGAGTTGTCTTTTTCTCAGCTGTTTCATCATTTGTTTTTCCCTCAGGGGACAGCCAGTATTTTTGTAAAAATGGGTTAGGTGAAAAATAGTTCATAATGCTTTGTCATGTGCTTGTTGTGGTTTAGGGAACTGATGTCAAAAGCTTGCCTGCTTGCACAAAAGCATATGTCAAGAAGATAATTTCAAAACAGCTGAATTCAGTTCAAATATCATGGGTGGGAGTTTATTAGTAGTATTTTTGCTACTGTAGCTTCTTCTTGCCTCTTACTTGGCTTTTGTATTTGCCTCCTCTTCTGTTGTAAATGTGAGGCTTTGTTACTGTTCTTTCAGCCTCCTGGCATCCTTGCTCTTCAGTCATTGTTGAGCTGGCCTATTACCATATTTGAAACCAAGCTCTCTTTTGAGCCCTTCCATTCTACAGGACAACTCTATGATGCTTTCTGCATATTTTAATTGTGAAAAGTGTTTTAGCCTGATTTACCATGGAAAAGCCATCACTTTATACACATGTCTGTCCATAGTTTCCCTCAACTGAACCTGTTGGCTGGTTTCAGTCACATTTGAGCAGGGAGGAGAGGAAGGCATCCCAAAGAGAGAGGTTCTTATGGATCTGATAAAAATAAATAACCAAATAAAAAGGAGAGATGGTGTAACAGCATTTGAGCTGAAGCATCCCCAGCTGAAGCCTTCTTATACCCCGAGTGGTCCATGCCACAAAGAGGTGTTACCCAGTACCCATTCATGCTTTTCCTCTAAGGTTAGGCTCTCTCTTAAAGGTTAGAACCCTTTAACCCCCTCTGGTTACAGCCCTAACTCAGCTAATAGGATGCTCACCTGTATTTTCTTTATTCAAGCCGTGTGTCAATCAGCAGCACTGATTTATTGCCAGTGAGGTTATAACCAGTGGCAACTTGGTCTGACCAGCAGATAGAACCTGAGGTGCAGTTAACAGGGCTTCCTTTTTCCAGGGTCTCCTGTAACTTTTTGTGAGCATAAGGCTGTGTGGACTGCAGCCCTGCTGTAGGAAATACCCACATGAACTTACATTTTAGAAACCAAAGCCAGTCAGGCACACACTCGAGCTCCCTAGGAAATCAAATTCTGTTCATTTCCCTGAACTTCTTGCTCTAAGTATACAGTTACCAGAAAACATTTCAAAATGTGACCAGCTTGGATCAAGAGAGATGCCATGCTTTTGTGGTGACTGAAGCCTTGGCAGAGAGGACAGGAACAATAGGACAGTTCTCTTTGGGAATTATTTATATTGTGCTCACAAGTGGACCATGCTGTGCTGGTGTTGTGTAAGGCAATCCTCAGGAAATCAGGTGGGAGGACAAACTTTCCTTTTGCCATATAAACAGAGCGTGTTGCATAACTGAACTCGTCTTTCTGCTGTTAGGGATGTTTTTTTCCATTTCAGTTATTGTGTCTATATCGTCATACATATCAGCACACCCTGCACTAGCTGTTTTTTCCAGGACCTGTCCCTCCTGGGCATCCATCCCTTTGCTCCATTACATGCTGTTACTCTCCACAGGATGTCCCAGTGTTGCAATGAGCCTCAGCCACCAGCAGCACCAAACACAGCTACCCATCGTCAGGCCCCAGCTGGCTGCTGCTCCCTGTGTTGCTAATCTCACCTCTCCCGGGGGCTGAATTGCTCAATCTTGCCCAAGTATTTGACACTGGATTCTTTTGTCAGATGCCTTTGCTAGGGCAGTGTGATAAGTAGTGGACACGCTGTCAGGAGCAGGCTTTGCCAGATGACACACAATGGGGCTCTGCTGAACCAAAAACTTGACTTCAGGAGCCATGAGCCCCACCTTCCCCTGAAAGGGCTTCCTTTTTCGAAAAGAGGTTATGGTTTTTGTGTGTGTGTGTGTTAGCTTTTAGTATGTCTCTGTTGGGCAGCTCACCTACCATTTCATTCACACTCTGAGCACACAGTCAAGCTAGAGCCACAGGTAATGTCACACAATCAACTGAGCTAGCAGCCATGCAGTTTTGGATGCCATGCTTTGGCCATTTTCCAGTACGTATCCTTGTTGTGGGAGACTCCTTATCACACAGGAATCACCTGCCAAGAGGAATGCCCTGTCATATGAGAGAAACTTATGATCAGCATTTGTTTGCTCATCCGTTCCAGGTTTTGTATCTGCCAGTGGTAAGCAGTTGTCACCAGTGCACACAGTGCATTTCATGTCCTTTCTCCAATAACACATGCACCTCAGCTTAGCTAGAGGATAGACAGCATTTCTGATTTTAGGTTTGCATAGTAAATCCACTTGAGTGCCAGTCTTCACTTAAAAGTTTTGCTTGATCATTTTTTTTCTCTAGCCTACATATGAAAACACAGAGAACTGGGGAGAAAAAATCATTGATGCTTAACTTCAATGTGGACAGAGTCTTTATCCTTAGATTTTGAAAGTTTTTATTACATGAACTCTTTCACATCACAAAAAAAGGCATCCACGCATACACATTCTCACATGCACACTCCTAGCTTCCCAACATGTTTATGTTTTCAGTTCCAATTTGTAACACTTCATCTGTTCCTGAGCAGTGCACGTTCTTTATTTATGTTCAAGATCCAAGCAAACAAAATTCCTTCAAACATCTTTCTGAATCAGAGAAGAAATGACAGAGAAAAAAAGCAAAACAATTAAATTCTCTCCCACTTAATATGAAAATTTTACTGAGGCTTGTTTTGTTACATAGTGTTATAGTGAAAACAGATGATATTTGAAACTTGGCTTTGAAGCAGGCCTCCCTTCAGCCTCCACAGGCAACCAGACATTCCCCTTCTGCACATCACTTGCAACAGCTCTTTCGTGCAAAACATTTCCCTGTTTGTCCTCCAGACAAATTGCAATTGCTGGTCTTAAGTCGTTTGTGTACTAAGAAAATGATGTGTTGTCAACCCCAGATCCCACTCGTCTTTCTAAATCCTTTCTTTTTTAAAGAATGAAATGAAATGGAGAGGGAATTAATTCCTTGCGCTTCTTTCTCTTCTTTTAAGATGTTAGGGTGGCTGCAGTGGGATCAGCTCCTCGGTGGACAGTGCAGTGAGCAGCACATACAATTAATTAGCCTGTGCACCTTGCCTGATGCCCAGGCTCAGGGAGCAGAGCTTCAGCAGCACTGCTGACACCAGGAGAGCAAATCCTGCATATACCTCCTCTAATCTGTGCTCTTTGTAAAATGACTGTGAACCGTTCAGCCAAATGTTTAGCTTGTTTTGATAGCTGGACTGAATTGTAAACAAGTGGTAACCACATGCTATTCACGGCAGAATAATTTTGCTTTGTTTGGTTTTATGACAGCATTTACACAGTATTTTTTGCAACCTTAGTGACCTACATGAGGTTTTTGTCTACAAGGACTACTCTTTTTCTTTAAAAACAAAGTATTAACAAAATAGATTATGGCAGGTTTAGTTTTTAACTATAGCAGCTGGTAATTTGATGGAAACCACCCCCAGTAAACTTCTTTGGTGTTTTCAGAGATCAGAAGATCTCTTGCTGCTGTCCCAAGGGCCTTTAACAATACTCAGTTGAAGTTCATTAAGTCAGGGAGTGATGGCAATACACATTACTATTCCCCATAATTCCTGCCATCACAAACCATTTTCTGGCTTCTCCTCACCTTGCTCTGAAGTGGTTTTTTCTTTGGTTCATAGAGGTTTTTTACTCAAGATTTGGGAAGAAGGGGGTACACTGGGATGAAACCTTACGTAAAATCACTGACACCATCACACTGCAGTTACAGATTCAGTCTATTTGCCTTTAGGCACAAGCCAAGAGCAGATGGTTCTAGATCAGGAAAGAAGAAATGAGGAAGGCGAAGCCACATAAAAGCTTTTCTCCTCCCTAGCACTTCCATTCAAGAGTCCCAGAAGAAATCACAGATATGTTAAGTCAGCCTTTCAAAAATTGTTCTTTAACAAAACACAAGTAAAAAGAAAAAAACAAGACCCAAAGCGCTAGGGTGTTCAATATCTGAGTTATTTCATGGCAATGTTGGGAAAGCAGCAGAATAATTTTGTGGTTTGGTTGTTGTTTTCAAGACGACAGCTTTGTAAACTTGAATGAGAGGGAACAGAAGCCTCTTGGTTAAGATTTGTAAATAGAAGACATCCTAGGACTGTTTCCATCCTAGGACATCCTTTCCTCTTCTCCTGCATCATTATGTAAACTTAGCCACCTGTAATTCGCTCTGTAAATGGTCTGTGCTGCATGTGAAAGAAGGAAGGAAGAAATGGGGGAAAAAAATCAAAACAACAACAATAAAAATCACAAAAAAATTTGCTGAACAGGACACAGTAAAGTAAGTATTTTTGAAAATGTTTCATTTTCAAGGAGGGACATCTCCAGTTTTTGGTTGTCTAATGTGTGGGGAGGGGAAAGTTACAGCTGCTTTAACCACTATCACCTCCATTTTACTCCCAACATGACATACTTACAAACTGAATTTATAGTTGACTGCAAATATAAGAAACACCAGTACTACTGTTTCTCAGTGTTTCTCTATGATTCTTGTGTATTGTATGTAGAAGCTTTTTCAGTAAAAGACAAAGAATACATCATGAGCAAAGGCTTTCTTTTCCCCATAGTTAAATGACTCACTCAGATTAAACAAAGGCTGAAGTTCAGGAGTCTGCCTTAAGAGTCTCTTTCATTTCTACTACCCATAGTGTTTTGTCTTACAGGCTGTCATGTTTTTCATTCCTTCTAAACCCTTCCTGCATGATATTAATTTGCATAAACAGTCCCACAGCAATAGCAGGAATAATATTTAGCTCTCTAAGCCAGAGCATTCATCCATACTTACCAAAAGTATGTCAGCTCTGAGTGCAACAGGTCAAGATGCCACTTGAAATTCCTGCCTGCTCTTACACTGTGATGGTGAATCTGAGCTGGTTGCAGCAGCTTGAGTCAATTTTCAGATCATTTTTCTTTCAGGGGAAGGACTGGAGCTCCTGGAGAGGAAAGACTGACCTACTCCTTTTGCTTCCTCCAGCTCCTTCTTGATGTCTCACTGACTTGCCTAGTGCCCTCTTTCTGTGCTTCTCCTCATCCCCTGCATCCATTTCCTGCCAAATGCCAGAAAAGTATTTATAAAAATTTCAGACCCACTTAGAGCAGATTTTTAGACCTGCCGTGTTCCAGCCGTTGGGATGAAATATTCCAGACCAGATGCCCTGCTTGGGATGATTTGTTTCTGAAACTTCTGGTTCGAAATTCTTTCTTGAGAAAGTTAGGGGAAAAAATTCAGGGTTTTTTTTCTGTATTTTTAAAAAATAGTAATTTTTAAAAGATTCACTGTTCTCACATTTGGATCAGAGGGAAAGCCTTTACCAGGGAGCAGCAAGGGCAGGTTCCCTTCCCCTGAGGGAGGGCAAAACAGGAACTGGGGCTGGTGGCAAGGCAGGAGCAGAGCTGGTCAGCACCGGCACAGTCCAAGGGACCGTGGAGGAGGAGAACAAGCAGGGTCCAGACACTGGAGCCAAGTTGGACCAAAAGTCCAGATCACAGGCAAATTCATAGTGGCAAGGCAGGTTTGAAGTCAAGCTGACTTTGCAATTCACATTCCAGTCCAGAGAACATCAAGTCATTGCACACTGCAGGGGTCACCAAGCATGTCTGTAGTGTGGAGGAAGCCAAGCTGGAAAATCAGACCTGAGGGTTTTCTTAAAGAATTTCGAGACTGGTGATTGGCCTCCTCAGTTGTCTCTCTCCTCCCAGTGAGGTCCAGCCCCACCACAACTTTACAACGTTCAGTAAAATCTTTGTAAGCCCCGTTTTCCCCCTTGTGCAGGGTGAGGACAGTGCCCCTGGTAGCTCCCAGCCAGGCACCACGGCAGCAGGAGTGAGAGGGACACAGGAGCTGAGCAGCAGCCCACAGCTGGGATTTCCCTGTCCATTTCTGCTACAACATTTTCTGCTGAGCTCCCCTCAGCTTAAAAGCATCGGAACACCATGTACAAGAATCGTGGAAGTAATGGCTGCCCCTGCACCACCACCCAGGAAAGATCATGAAATAGGAGGTTCCCTATGGGAATACTGCAGAATTAAGCATAACTGCAAAATTAAAACACCAGTAGCACTGCACTTGCAGAGGAATCTCAGATTATACTGTTGCACAGGTAGCTTTAAAACTGAAAATTTACAGCTTGCATGTTTAGGGGAAAAAAACCACATAATGGTCTCAAAGGCTGGTTTTGGCTTAGAATTGTAATACGTATATGCAGCACAGACTGACAGAAAAGCATTGACTCATTCTTGTGTGAGGAGGGATAGTGTGGAAAAGATACCAAATAACACCTAATAAAAAATAGGCAGTGATGCATATAAGCTAGATGTTGGGAAGAGGTCTGGTAAAACTTTATTTTCTGGCACTAGTAGTACACCCCGAAAGGCTGTCTGAATATTGGAGGGGTTTCTTGACAGAAAACTGAAAACTCCAATTGTAATAAAAGGAAATCTTTTTCTGACAGAGCAGTAAAAAGATGCAACAACTGATGCCCTGATAAATGCACCCAGTTACCACAGGCACCTACAACGCTTCCTCTAAACATACTTTTTTGGCTGGTGAAGTGGAAAAATGGGCAAATTTAGGATTAAAGAAAATTCTATTCCACTTCAAATGTCTGGAGAGTGCCTGAATGGTATAAATTGTGTATCTTGGCCATCTCCAAATATATAGGCAGGCACTTGAGGCAACGTGTTGGAACTGCATTTCCTCAGAGGCAAAACTCAGTTGCAGCCGTCAGTAAAGTTGTATTTTTCCATCTGACATGGTTGGTAACTTGGATTCCTGATGAGGAAAAAAGATAGTAGCAAATAATTTAACACAGAAGTGGTGCCATATGCCCCATATGGTAGCAAGTTTTCTCTAATTGATTAGGTGGAACCACGGAGATACGAAAAGTTAGTGTTGCCCTTATAACAAAACACACAAACAAAAAAACGAGTTCTACCAAAACAACTGTCAGCATGACTCTGCATCATTTGTCTGACCACTACGGGGGCAGTAGCTTGAATTCCACAACTGCAAAGATGTTCATCTGTGTTGGTGCAGCTATTTTGTGTTCAATGCATTTCAAAGATTTGATGGAATGATTTAACGGAAAGCTCTGGACAGAACACTTTTTAACCAGTTTTCTGGTTTTGAAACACTTAAAGCTACTTGGAAGGAGGTTTATTTGATTTGTATGAAACTTTAAAACAATTAGTTTTGTCACGTTCCCTTTAGAATGTTGCAAATCCTTATGGTCAGTCAGAAATATTTGTGTAATTCTGCTCTCTTTATGCTATACTGTGAGTTGTTTTGGCTTTCTTTTTCATCCCAATCCTGCCTTAAATTCAAAAATAGGAGTAGTCACATTGTTCTACATATGTAACTCAGGTTGTTCTACATATGTAACTTTTTAGATTAATTCACACTTAATCCAGAAGCATTTTATTATGAAAGAGGAATGATCAAGAGAGTCCATACTTCATCTCCTATTTGAAACATGCAGATAGAAAATACCGTTGAGTCATAGAACCGTGGCATGGTTTGGGTTGCAAGGAACCTTTCAGATCACCTGGTTCCAGTGCCCCTGCCATGGGCTGGGATACCTTTCACTAGACCAGGTTGCTGAGAGCTCCCTCTGACCTGGCCTTGAACACTGCCAGAGATGGAAGTGTTGTGTGATTCATGTGATATGATTTTCCCTATTTTAAAAGCTGTGAGTCTTTCTGGTCTTTATTAACACCATCAGTATAAGATCTGCAACATCTGCTTATAACCTTCCCCAGCATCCTTGCAGTAAAAAAAGGCTTGTACTTGCAAAAGGATGGATCGGACTGCACACTGGAAGGCGTTTCTGACTGACAAAGTTCTCCTGATGATTGTGTCCATTCCTTTTCTCATCTGCGTTGATGCCTCCTCCAGCCACCTAGAAACAAAGACTAGACAAGAGTAAGGGAATAAAGACAGGTATTTATTGGAAGGGCCTTCAAGGTACACCCTGGGGGAGCCAGAGGCTGCTTCCAAAAATTGGACCCCAAGATGGACGACAGGTCACGAGTTCTTCACACTTGTATAGGCTTGGATCATTTGCATATCAGAGTTAATTCTCCAATTAAAGCCCCAGTTTAACGATGTAACTCCCCTCAGCTTGCCCCCCTTAGAATCTTTGGTTTACACATTTTGGGCCTAAAAACAGCCTGGCTGTCCTTGAAGGCAAAGCCTGGAGAGGCTTTGTTCTGTCTGCCCAGTACGAGAGAGCAGGAATTACAGGCTCCAAGGAACTTCAGAGTTACACTCTAAGCAGTACAGAATTTGAAAACATAAAAGTTAAAACCTAAGGCATCAGCGTAGAAGAAGATTTGCCACATGGGAGAGAAAGACTGGAGGAAAAAGTGGAACTGTGTGTGTTGCAGATATGATATTTTTCATTCTTTCCATCACTTGCTCTGGTCATATACCCATTATGGAAAGACAGAAAGAGAGAGCAGCCTGAACCAGCATGATAAATATTCTGTGAGGTCCCCAGCAGGTAAGGGTAGAGCAGAAAGTATGAGCTCCAGCTGAGCAAACCTTTGTCCCACACCAGCACATGTGGACATGCGTCCAAAGGGTGACTGCTCCAAAAATTTCCTAGGTATCACCTGTTTTAAAATAGCAAGTATAACAGTGCCTAAGTTGTTGCAAAAATGCAGACATGTTGCCTAAATAGAAATTACCATGTCTGGTTGTTTCAATATAGTTAGGTGAGTATATGACAAAATATGAAATTCTAGATATCATGTGAGGCAGGGGCTTTCCTGCTGTCAGATCATTGTAAGGAACTTTAAAAAGATTTAATATTAAATTTTCATTTTTGTTTTCCTTAGATGTCCTAACTGGGCAGCATTCAGTTCCAAAAGTGTCTGGTTTTGGTACAAATGACTCATAAATAAAAACTTACTGTAGAAGCTTTAAAGCTGGCATGTAGTTTTCCACAAAGCAAAATCATAAGGAACTTACTCTCAAAGTGGTGCTACAAATATTAGAGTAAATACACAGGGTGGCTAGGGGAGTGGGATGGAAGACAGACAACCACCTCAGTGCAAAAAACTGAATTTAAAGGGCGGGGGGGGGTGTATATTTTTTTTTTCTTGCTTCTACATTGCTTCTTTTAAAAGGCAATCTGTCCAAAAGTACTCAAAATTTCACATTCAATCCAAACTAATTCGAATTTGAAATACTTGCATTCCTTTGTTACTGTTTGAATCAGAGATACAAACCCTGGATCAAGGACATGTGTGCTGAGAGGTGCCAGCAGAATTGTGGCAGAGGAGTCAGTAAGAAAAGTTCAGTGATAGAGAATCAGATTTTGCTGCTTTATGATAATAACTGAGGACTGGAAATGAGCCTTTGTATAATTTCAGATTTTCCACATTTCAGACTTTTCCAGCTGGTTTATGGTTCCTGTACTTTAGCTTTCTGCTAAAAATAACAATAATTACCTCCCACTGATTTTAATCCACCAAAGGCAGTAGAAGTTGGAGCCCTCCTGCAGGCAGGCTGCAGGGAGTTGCTAGATTTTGAGCTGCCATTTGGTCTAACTTGCAGACAACAGAGCCGTACCTGAGATTTATAGAGCAGTTGTGCTACTTAACCAAACTAAGTGTTGTCAGGAAGACACTGGAAACAGCAACTAGGAACAAGAATGGGATCTTAGAGGAGAATTAATGCCAAGTCTTGCACTACAGCAGCCTCCCGTGCCAAGACTGCCAGAGTGATGAACTGACGTGAGGATGAAGGCAGCAGCAAGGAAGACTGGTTTTTTTTTCATGGTGCCCAAGAGTGGCTCCTCTTTGGGATTTTATCGTTCCTGTGTTCAGCTTTCACAAGTGGCATGAGCCTTTCTGACAGCTGGGAGCCAACAGGTGTCTGTCCCAGCCACAGTTTTATGGGAGCCCACTGGAGACAGCCACACGTATCCATCCATCCATCCATCCATCCATCCATCCATCCATCCATCCATCCATCCATCCATCCATCCCTCCATCCATCCATCCATCCGTCCATCCATCCATCCATCCATCCATCCATCCATCCATCCATCCATCCATCCATCCCTCCGTCCGTCCGTCCGTCCATCCATCCATCCATCCATCCATCCATCTCACAGCAGGCTGCCCTTTGCTCTGCTTCCCAGTAGCTGCTGCTGCCAGTGGCCATTCAAGTTTTCTGCTTCTTCAAAACCGCAGCTGGAGCCTTGTTTTGGTGAGCTAAGATGAAGTCAATGTAGCGTGGTTCCATCCTTCCTGCCGCTGTTGGTCTGGCCAGACATGGAAACACCTGTCCTCTTTCATGTGTCAGCAAGCCTGTGGAAAATAACCCCACTGACCTCTAACTTCAAAGAGGCAAGGATTCGGGGAGCAAATTCTCTTTCCAGTTAAATGGAGTGAATCACTCAAATTCTCGTTTCTCAGCTTCTGTATTTACTGATCTGTCAGCATATTAACATTTTGGAAATACACCATGTAGACTTTCACCTGTTTTTTTAAAGAAATGGCATACACAGTGCAGAATAAAGCCTGTTTTCCCCGGGTAAAGCATTAGTTGCCCATGAAAAACCTGCCTTATTTCTATGTATCCTGCAGGCAATTTGCAATAGTAAATTACATAGTAAGGACAAAAAAAATGTTCTTCCTAAACTGCATTCTGTGGCTCAAACTCAGTGAAATACTTAACTGACAGCAGAAAAAAACTTGCTCTTATGAAGAAGAATTGAGAGAAAAAATATTCCAAGTCAGTAATAATTTTAAAAGTTAAAGCAATGAGTTATTGCCAACCTACAGATTTTGTCTGTCAGGAGCCCGGACCATCAGTGGTTCTGAGGATTGCTGTGGATGACTAGAGGTTCACAAACTCTCCTTGGGAATCACTTTTCCAAATCATAACTGAAACTATGACAACTTTTAAGCCCAATTTGGTTTCTATGTAACAGGCAGAAATATGGCATCACTGTGCAATTATTCACATGTTGTTTGGTTGATTTGGTTTTGTTGGGGTTTTTTTAACTCTAAGGACCACAGACATTCTGTGTTTTTCTCTGGTGAATGAGAGCAGTGTCTGCTGCTAAGACTAGGTATGGATTTACTTGGATATGGAAATATTGATGGGCTTGACTTTCCTTTGAAACCTGAAGAATGCCAAGTCAGCATTGTGACAGCTGTGCCTCTGCTCACGTTTTGAACAAACTTTGTTTTGGATTCCTGGGCCTGACTGCTTCTTAGCTTCATATTTATTTTGCACTTTGAAGTTCATGTTACAAGATAGGTGCTCCTGCCTCTTTTTTCTCCATTTTGTTATAAATAAATAAATCTCAGCATCATACAAAGTTCACAGAGTTTATAGTTTGATTTTCTTCATTTGGTTGGCCTGTCTCCAGAGAAGTTCTTGGGTTTAGGTGTATTCTCTAGAATTAATGGACTTTTCTGCTCAGATTCATGCCATTTGTTCCTCAAAAAGCCCAAAGTGGTTCCTGTAAGGACATCTTTCCTCTTTTGTTTCATGAGGTGTAGTCTTGTGTTATCACCCCAAAAAAACTCCCTCATTCCCTGGGAAGACTTTCCTTGGCTTTATTAATAAGTGTTACGCAGTACTTTTCTATTCTAGGCTAATTAAATGCTGGTGGCTGATGGTGCAGATTTTCATAAGAAAAGTTTGTCACCTACTTTTGTTTACTTCTTTGTGACAGGAACAGAAGGTTTGGCCCTGGATAGCATTGGATTACATGTAACATAACCACGGAGAACTTCTTCCCTGCTACTTCCAGCCTTGTGCAACAAGACTGTGAGATGTGTTTTCTGAATGAGGGCATTCTGAATGAGGGCACATCCCTCTGTTCACAGGGGATACCTGTGCCTCATGACTCTCTTCCGAGAATGCAAGAGAGCTTTAGTGCTGGGTAAAAGAGGAAGGCAGCTCTACTCTTCAAGATGCCCCTCTAAAAAAAGGCAAGAGATTCGAAGCCCATCTGCTTAGCAGCCTTTCAGGGCTTTTGCCACAAGACTACTGAAGCCTTGCTGCCCCAAATAGCTTCAGAAGACAGGAACTAGCAGTTTTCATCCAGGCGCATGAAAGAATTTCCCCAATCTTATATAATCGCAGTGTAAGTCTGTGGAGTTTGGTTTTGCCATCAAAGGTGATGTACACTGGATTTTGGCTCTGTTCTCTAGTTTTTTGTTCCCATCCAGTTTAATTTTAAGCACAAGACTGATATAAAAAAAAAAAATTAAAGAAGAATTTTTTAAAAAAGAAAGAAAACAACCATTTGGAGATTATATTTCATGAAACCAAGACAAGCTTCTACTAATTAGATAACATCAGACGGAGCAGTATTAGTCACTAAAAAGGATACCTTTGAAATTTCCAATCCAGGAGTCCTTCGTGTTGAATCTGGATACATGGTCCAGCACATATTTAGATAGCTCTGATAGGTACCTATGAGGTAAGATATGTTTTTTGACACTGCTCCAAGAGCCAGGTCAAATAAGGAGTCACCTATACAGGCTGGACTGACAAAGAGAGCTGTTCCAGACTTCTACATCTGCAGCCTTATGAATGCTAAATCCTTGGCCTGCCAGCTCTGCTGGGCACTTCAACACTGTTGCCATGAAGGTATCAGCAAGCTCTTTAGGGAAGCCTGCAGTTTTTGGCAGAGTGTAAATGAGCACAAAACTTATTTTAGCTTTGGCTCTGGGTCTTCTCGCACATGAATACTTGTTATTGGTCTTGCTGTACATGGAGCACCATTGCTGGATGAGAGATTGAAAACAATGATAAATGAAGTGCCAGTTGTAATCTGCTAATTAACCCAGTGTGTCAGGGTGAATAGCCCAGGGACATGGTGCCAACCAAGCTGATCTCTGTGATACCCTTGCTATTATGTCATGGTATAGTACAGGTACTTCATTCTTTCCAGGAAAAGCTCATTTTCGTTTGTGCTTCACAGCAGTGCACAGAATTCACAGCCAGTCATTCAAACACATGTGGGGGCAATGATAAGCCCACATATATTTGTACAACTGGAACCAAATTTTCATTAATGAATTCAACTGCTTGACGGGCGATGACGAACAGAAAACAGAAATTACACAGCCCAGCCCCACCAGCAACAACTGTGCACTGAGTACTCCAGTAGTCAGTAGATAGAAGTAGTGTTGGTAACCACTGATTACCTGCCTCACAAGTTGCTGTCGATCAAAAATAGTAAGCAGTAGGATTTTCTCTGCAAATGTCCCTCAAAGGCATTGAGCAGATAAGCATGACAGGAACAGAATGTGGTTTTAAATTCCAGCAACACGGAAAGATCCCACAGGATTTCGGTGTTGTTGAATGAGTCCTCTTATAAACAGCCTTCTTAACATGGTAGACGCCGTGTAGCATGGTTAGAAGATTTTGTTTTCCTCCTTAGGCCAAATTTGAGCACCCCCAATGTCTGCTGCTTCCCCTCCAATGAGCATGAAAAGGGCGACTGCTCAGTCTGGTTCTCCATCTCTCATAATTGCACCGTTATCACTCATAAGGAACCCATTAATGTGGAAGAGGTTTTGAAACCAAAGCCCCTCTTTTCAGAACCCTGATCTAGGAATGCTTTAAGGGTATATGCCAGCTCAAGAATCAGATTCATTTTGGTTCTGGGAATCAAACCACAGCCTCTGAAAAACAATGGAATTCAGGAATTCATGGCTTGTTCCAGAAAGTTAAGCAACAACCTCAGTTTTTTGCTAAAGGAAGACTAATAATGCTTGATGTAACATCAGAGGAGCTAATTCAGAATTAATAATAATAATTGTTTTTTGAACAATTTAGCCTTAACATAAACAGTTTCTCACTTCATAATTTTCCTTCCTAGGGCCTTCTTTTGGAATATCCTACAGACAGATGTTCTACTTAGCAGGAGATCCCTCATACACTTCCAATTTCCAGCTACCTTTAAGTATTTACTGATTGAGAACATTTCACCCAAAGAATCCTCTCTCTCTCTCTCTGTGTGGGATGCCAGATGTCAGCTGCAATATGATCTGCAGAAAGACACACTGTCTTGAGGGTACCTGGGCAGTCGGATGATGAGCTCAGCCATTTCTGCCGTATTTTAAACAGCAGTGTCCCTGTGTAGAAGTAGATGTAAAGAAACAATGATCTGTGTACAAAGCAGTGTGTTATGGGCAGAGCTGAGGGGCAGAGAACCAGTTTTTACTGCACCAGCAGCAGAATTACCACAAACAATATGTAGAATCAAAAGAAGAAGCAAACATGGCATGATCTCAAGGGAATGGACACTTTGGAGTGTGACTGGATTTGTATTTCAAGTCTAAGAGGATTCATTAAAAAACCAGTTGCTCCCATCACTGTAAATAGAGATACAAGAAGTCGCCAGCTACTTTGGTTTTTATAAGCAGCCAGGAAGTACCAGAAGCCTAAATCATTCCAGTTTGTTCTAGGTTTTACATTGCAGCTCTGATAAGGACTTGTAGTTAAGTAGGTGGGGAAAAAGATGACACCAGCTGGAATTCTTTAAAAATAAGCGGGTACAAAAACAAAGTAAAAAAAAAATAGTGAGGAAAAAGGTGACAAAAATGACTAGGTTTCTGAAAGGCACTTGCCCTGGAATTCGTGTCCTGTTTGCAACATCTGCTGTGAACTTCAGCCTCTGTAGCCTCCTGCCTGTACCCTGCACAAAGTGTATCTGGTGTAGCTGTAGGCAGCCCAAACAAAGCCAGCTCTGTGTGCCTCTTCACACACGGCATTGCAAAGCAGAACACCAGCAGTAGATGAAGTTGTTTTAGGAACAAGTTTTGTGATTATACCTTAATTACTTGTGAATCAGCTGGCCTTTGTCCAAATTTGTGCAAATCCAAGATCAGTAAGTTGGTTAAAAAAATATTTTACAATCCTAGGAAGTTAAAGGCACTGAAGTGGCCATAAATAAACGTTAAAGAGTAAAACTAGATGTTGAAAAGCAGACTCCCCAGATATGTTGGATAAGAGCCTATAAAAACCTTCAAAAGAATTTTCTTCAAAACACTATGAAAATTAACAGGAAACACTCTATAGGAGATTTCATAATAATTATAAAGATGTTGTTTGGCACTTTCTGAATAATGTGTTCTCTTGTTTAAAGGAAATGATACTGAAAATTCTCAACAACCCAAAAAGAAATGATAAGGGCAGATACAAACATATGCTAAGGAATGGGTTCATATTAGCAATATTTTCTGTTAAACAGTGGTTTAGTAGTGGACCAAGAGAACTGTCTCCCATGTGGAGCATTTAGCAGAGGAGCCCTAATTCCATAGGCTTGGTTGGATGAGGTATCACTGCACATCTGATTGATCCTAATGCAGTATCAACACTGGTAAGAAAAACCATCTTCACCCTTTTCTGCTGGAGTCTCCTGATCATCCACAGATGTTTTAAGACTTCATGACATATTATTTGGTGGGTGATCATTTAGCTTGATGCTCTTCCGGTTGCATCAGCATAGTTCTCTTCCCTTTATGTCTCCCCAGACCAGTACTGGTGCATTAGACTGACCAGAGGTTTGTAGATCTGCATCTGTTGTATTTCCAATTTCACTGTTTTGCTTTTTCTTTTTTTCTTTTTTTTTAATTTCAGTGATGAGCACAGGGCTCCTCGCTTAGGTTTCAGTCTTCCCATGCTTCTTGGAGATGTATTTCAGCCATCACCTAGCTTCTGGGAATGGAGAAGCCATCTCAGTCAAGCAAACCCTCCTTGCACCCACAGTGACACCCTTTTCAGAGTCCTCTATATGACACCAGGGACAAAAGCAGATCTCACAACCATATTGTGTAGCTCACTCCTCAGTGTTTCATTACAGAGACTCTGTTCCTCTTCTAGTCTGTGATTTGCTGGCAAAAAACTCCCCTGTGTTCCCTGTGGGACTGCCAAACAATCTGGTGTCTTCCCACCAGAAGCTATGCGGGGACCTTTACAAGCAAGCACAACCTCCTGTTATCCCAAATTCTACATGGAAAATCCACAGAAAGGGGAACTCCTCCTGCTGCAATCTGTGAGCAGGAGCCTCTTCTCCAGGTCCTGGGACTGCAGTTTCAATATAACTGTACTCCTAAGAAACCCATCAGGGTACTGATCCTTAGTATCCAGAAAATGGAGGAAAAGTGCTTCCTGGTTCCTCTATGTAATTTGATGTCATTTAATGTAATTCTTTACAGGGTAATAAAGGGGTCTTTCTGTGTTTCTTTATTTCCACTGAGGCCAGTGATAAATGGCATGCTCATTTCCACAGACTTTGAGGCAAGCTCCTACCTTTTCCTTCCCCTCTTTTCTTGTACAGGGACTCCTCTCTTTCTTATCCATTCTCTCAGCTTGCAAACTTCAGACGTGTTTCTGAGTCTGTGTGCTTCGAGAGTAGTTGACAAAACTGCCCCAAACACGTGGGAACTGCTGGTTCTGAAACCCAGTTACACACTCTGGTGATCCAGATGAAGACCCACCTCCAGCTCCCCTTGAAGAAAAGTTATCACTAATTCCCGTTTTGCCTTGCTGTTTAACTGCTACCGTGATTTATGGGATGGTTTCAATAACCCATCCACGGAATTGGTAGGATTTCGGTTTCCGAGACTTCTGTTTTTCCAAAACCTCATTTCCAGAAGAGGTACGCGCAAAGGCAGAGTTTCTGCTCTTCCTAGAAATCCATGAGAGACTTATCTGTCCCCAGTCCTGAGCTGAACTCCTGATGCCCAGAGCGTTCTGCTCACTGAATTTAAATGGGTGGTTTGAGGGTCAACCCTTGTTCATCCTTCAACCCCTACTCCAGAAGACTCAGTGGTCTCATGGATTGCATTTTTACTCCAGAAATTGTTTTTTATTTGTCTGTGCGTTTTTACATGGTGAATTTTTATCTGACAGTGCAATGAACAGCTTCCAATGCTGTCTTTCTTTAGTTTCCTCTCACTCCTCTTTAGTCTTAACATTGTTAAATATTTTTGCAACCAGAAGGTATTTTTGGAGTGAATATACTGCCATGACTCTCTGTTTTCAATGGCAACGCTCAGTTCTGGCTGCCACGAGCAGACACAAGATGCCATGTAAAACTGCAAGTTGATTTTTAAAAAACATGATTATATAATGTTGTACCATTCCTTTTGGTTGAAATTCCAGGAAAGCAGCGATCAGGATTTTGTATTGCCTACCCTAAACAGTAAGCATGTTTTAAATTCAGTTCAAGACTAAAGAACTATGCTAATACAATAATAGTGTTCGAATTTTAAAGCTGTTTGGCAAGGAGAGGTTACCGAAAAAATGTCAGCTTCACCCTTTGACAGCACTGGCAATCACCCTTTAAAATCTGCTTTAATACTATAATTACCCCAAATATTTGGTTTAAACACTTTTAAGCTAACCAGCCATGCCAGCTGTAGGCAGGATCTCAGTTGAGAGTTGATTTTGGTCTGCAGTCAGGTCAGAGAGCACCCATGACTTACTACCTGCATACGTTCAAATTCCCCAGACATCAGATTGAGACCACAAAATGGAGGAAAGTAAGTCTAATTTGTTGACTGTCATGAAGAAAGATGATTTCTGGAACAGAATCACAGAAACCACATCCTAATACTAACATACTAGGAGAGCTGTTTGCCAACACAATTTGTGTGAATTGAGTATTAGGTAACACAGAAGGACAGAGGACAAAGGGAGAAATAAGAAATGGCGCCATCTCCGTGCCCCCAAAACCCAGAGGAAGCCAAGCCAGTGGAAAGCTTCCACACTCCTGAGAAAACAAGTGCTTGCTGAAGCTTGGCTCCTGCTTCCTCAATTGCTTCTAAGGCTGTAACAGCTACTTGGGAATGTCTCAGATCTTGCCACAGTGTCATCTTCACACACAATTGCACTGGATTTCAAATTAAATGTCATTAGAGGCTTGGTCAGAACTACATCCTGTTGTATTTGTGTATTGGTTCGGAGACCTCAGGTCTAAATACTTCACTCTGAACTCTCAGTTTCTGTTTCTTCAGTAAGAAAACAAGTTGGGTTTAAGGAGAAGAGACAGAACAAGCAGAGTCTTGGAGCTTGATGTCTCACTCAAACTGCTTACAGGGAGATAACTTGTTTCCCAAATTCATCCCTGAGATTATTCTGCTGACACCAGAATCTATCCAGGAATCATCCCGAGGCTCTATGAACAACATATGCACTTCCTGAGCAGAGCAAGAAATATTAACAGTTAACAGCCAGTAGAAGGCTTGGAATCTGATGTTAGTTCATGAAAGGCAAGAAGGTCACTTTTCCTTCAAGTGAAGGTTCTTATCTCCCATTGAATTTGGATCCTCAAAGGCTAAATAGATCTCTGTAAGAAAAGAGGGCTATTTCATCAGGAGGAATTTCTGAACATTACATTTTTGCCTGAAGAGCAAGACCTATGTCAAAATCCTTTCTAAGTAGTAGACAAGATTTTATGTGTAATCCTATTGAAAGTTCAAAATGAGCACAAAATTCTATTTATAATTTTTAAAGGAAAAAAACCCCACAAATTATTTTATTATCAAAAAATCCTCTTGACTAATTCAAACCAGAAGAAAAACCTCCCTGCAAACCATCTAATACGTTTCAGCCACTTGGTGCAGTGTGAGAGGAAGGAAAGACACCTCTTTGCATGGAGATCCATCAGCTGCTAATATCTCTAATAAAAGCAGAGCTACAGAGAATGTTCTTGCAGGTCTTGTGATGAAAGTCTAGATGTTCATCAGAGAAGCCTTCTTTGAAATGTACCTGTGATGAATTTTAAGAGTGTGTGTTGGGAGAGTGCTCGTGGAGTGAGGAAGTTCTACCATGCTAAAGATGTCTATCAGTAATGAACCACTCATACTTTGTCAGAGCACTTTCTATATTTATTTTTTAAAAATCCATACAACCTTTGGTGGGAGTTTCTAGAGAAACATCCATGCTCAGCATAGCTTATTTAAGACTGTGAATGCTGAACTTGTATCATTCCAGGTAAAATAATGTTCAGAGGCCTGGATTATTGCTGCACTTCATAGAAGAGAATGCTAACTGTTTTGTTGGGAAAGGAGATAACTGAAAAAAAGACATTTTGCATACAAAGTGCATTTTTAAATAGATACAGCAGCTACCTTTGCATTTTTTTTTACAACCTGGCATGTCAGCTTTTTCTGGTCACAGACTGGCTGCAATTTTGAAATGTTAAAATCTTGTTCTTTCTATATTGCTGTCTCATGAAAATAAGGTCTATGTTGTCTTCTAAAGCTCCACTGCAAACTGACAAGATTCTATTGAAGCAACGGAGTAAAATGTATCTTTGTAATAGGGTAGGAAAAACTTCCCAAGAGAAGTGGCGTAGTAATGAGAGCTGGATGTCAGCTTGTGCCAGTGATAACTGCAGCAAGTGGCTCCTTTGACTCAGACAAATTAATTTAAAATTGAAGTTGCTATGAGACTACGTGTTGCAGTAGAAAAACATATTTACTTTGATGAAGGCAGCAAGGGATGGCAAAGAAACTTAGATCTGACTTGTTTTCCACAAAGGCACAATACAGAACTCATTTAACTGGGCCTCCAGATGACTATTAAAATCAGCTAAAGCTACCTACAAAACTACTGTACTCGCTTGCCTGAACGTGGGAAATAAACCCAAATCATGTGGTCTGCTAGTGCCATCTATTGTGTACGGGGAAAAATACAGATACCACATGTAGGACTTTCCTATTTTCTCCTTAAGATGAGAGAAATGCTCTTTCTGCATTTCAGTGCCGACCCAAAATACAGCCAAAGCTCACTAAATCACTGCTGTTGTTTATAAAATACCATATGTATTATTATTTCTGTGCATTGCAGCGACATGCAGGGCTCTGACCACTGCCAGGCCTCGTCATGCCAGTAGTGTTTGTGTCTGCACATGAGACCAGATGGGCACTGGCACACACACAGATGCAGCCAAACACAGACCCTGCTGGGGCAGTTTTTAGTCAAAGCTACAGAGAACTCAAAAATTAAAGCCTATTGCTACTTCCTCACATTCCTCCCAAATAAATGGACATTAGCTCATCTTCCAAGGAAACAAACATTATCCCTTCTTATAATACAAGCACCACTCTGCCTTGCACTGTTTCTTAGAGGAGAGCAGCTCTTCCAGCCTCTTCCAGCCTCTTCCAGAGAGAACATTCCCAGTGGACATTTTAAACTGCTCAGAACCAACCCCAAACACTCTGCAGTCTTCAAGCAGATGCTCTGAAGCCCAAAGGCTTGGGAAAATGTGGTCAGTATTGAGACTAAGACTGTATTTACTGAGGACTTTAAAATACCAAGCTCTTGAATGTCTTTACAAACTTCATACTGGAATGTCCAAAATCCACTGACATGTTACCATAATCCCTCTAATCTTCTTGTAAGTTTTGCTACCAGTATTAAGAACAAGAAATAAATCCCTTGCCATCAAGATTATTGTGCTGCTGTCAAACATATGCCACTGCCACAGGTAAGGGAGATGCAAACTGAGCAGACCAGAAATGAAAATTTAGAATGTCTTATGGGAAAAGCCAATGATAAGGTCATCACTGGCTTAGTTCACATTGGAAGGAAAAGCAGTGCAAGGTGCAGCGTCCTAAGACAAAGGGGGTATTTTGAGTTAACAGAGTTTCATCCTTAAATGATCTGGAACTGTGACAGAGACCACAATGGTGGTATTTCAGCAGCACATCAAGCTGCACAACCCAGAAAAATGAGGTTTTGCACTTTTGGAAGCGGAAGAATGATTTAGCATAACCACTAAAAACAACAGCAACTGTCATGTGATTTACTGTAGTTTATGCAAAAGGAATTTTTCAACCACTCCTGATGGGCTGACAGACAGAGAACACCATGCAGAGTAGATGATGAAAATATTTCTAGCATAGCTTCCAAGAAAAAAAATAGCTATTTCTTGTTGCTAAGAAATATGAAAATATAGAAAAAAGGACCTGTAGCAAAGCAACGGAAATGTGCTGTGACATTATCTGTGCTAACCTCTAGAGATCACTTGCTTGTAAAAAAATTAAAGTGCAGTACTTAACATGAGGCAGCCACAGCTAAATTATACCTTGCTGGATTACTATTTTGGCAATTGCTTGCAGCTTTTCAACTCACATTTCAACTGAAAAAAATAGTTAAGTTGTTGACTGAAAATCTGCCTGGAGCCAGGGAATAACCAAAGTGTTTTCAATAGCTATTCACTGCACAAACAAAAAGGTAATAATCCATTGCCTCTACCTGCATGTCAATGCACATTGAGGTCTTAGACCTAACAGATTTAATAAAAGGTGAACTATTTGTGCATTCATTTGGTCACGAATATAACTCATGTTAAAATGTATCACAATAAAGCTCAGAAAAATGGGAAGGATTTCATTAAGTACTTGAATTTACATGTTGCCTTCAGGGAAGAAGGTGATCTTGATTCAGCCACTTCCTCTGAAATTTTTTTTCTTCCCTTTAGGATACTGTAAGCACTGTAAAGGTTGGCTATCATTTGAAATAGCAACTTCAAGCTTCTTATACTTTAGTTTATGAAAGTTAAGAATAAAAAGCAATAAAAGAATAATACACAATGCACTAAGAAACATGGTCTTTTCTTAACAGGGCCTTGAAAATAACATGACGTCACTTTTTGTGGCTGACGTACATTTTCTTTATGATCTTCGCTTGAAGGAATGTGTGTCCCTTAGAGAATACCCAGTCAGCAAGACATAAGTCCTTCACATAGTCAGTACTAAATTTGATTTTTAATTTGGTTGTAGCTATGAACCTCTGCAGGATAACCTGGCTACTATGGAAAGCAAATCTGCCAGTGAAAAACACTCTCACTGTTTTTATCTGGAAGAACTTATAAAGAAAAAATCAACTCTTTAAGTTTTGAAACAGCTGAATTTATTACAGTTTAAAATACACATTAAAAGAAATACCAAGAGATGACTAATGTTAAGACATCACTCCCCAAAACACACATTAGTTTTATCTCAAGGATATTAGATACTGAAAATCATCAATATTTCTGCATAAACTGTGATAGTGTGTGGAAAATGTAATTTTCAGAGAACTTAATTGACAACCAAGTGGTTAATGCACTGAATGGAGGTGGTGAACCAGTCCATGAAAAGAACCTTTTGCCTGCAGATACTTGTAACATCTGACTTCTCAATTAGTTCTTTTCCAAGTCCTTCATTACAGAAGTAACTCTATAGCAGCAAATATCTTCACTACAGATGCTCTCCAGGTTTGTTTTTTAATTTGGTTTTATACGTATAACACTCGTACATTTATTTCAAAACACCTGAAAACTGCTAGTGCCTCTTCTTATTTTCCATTCATTCCCAAAGACTTTTTTTGAGACCTTCTTCATTCCATTGTAGATTAAAACTCAGGCTGGAAAATTCTGCTTTATATTAACCAAATTGCAATAAGATTTCTCTTTAGTACACCATGCTTAAATGTAAATTTACTTTCTATTCCCACTTCCGTTTCCTACGGCCATCAGTGAATAAAAGGAAAAAAAGGGGTGGATTTTCACAACATGTATTGCAGTGATGATTAGACAACATTTTTCAAGCAATATAGTTCAAATTTCTCCCAGGATTTGCATTACAGTGCCCAGTATCAGAAATATGCATAGTGTTGCCATCTACTAACTTCAAATTTCTAGTCATGAAACAAAGATGCCCACTCCTGCTCTCACCATCTTCTGCAGCCCTTGCAACTTAACAGAGTCAGAATTCAGTCCTAGTGATTTCCATTGCCTTTACACTTCCCTCTTTGCAAAATGTACATTCTCAAGTTTAAAACTAATGCTACTAATCACACTACAGCAAATTAAAAAGTACAGATATGTCCAAAATGGAAGAGCTGAGGAGATCAAGTCCTTGAGTGATTTTCCAGTGCTTCTAGATATTGCTTTTATTACAGTATTTTTAATGTGCCAAACCATATAAAAATTACAAAATATTGCAAAAAGGCATCGGGAACCTTGCTGTGAGTTTTAAAAATCTTTTAGTGGTTGCTGTTGCAGAGTTAATGGTTCTTAATACAAACTTATCAATCCCTGTCCCTCTGCCATGTTTTCTATGAGTAAAAAGAAACCTAGAATATTCATAGATATAAAATATTGTTTTTTCACTATCAGGAGTCTTCATGTATTTCTGTTGATATCCTTAAAGAAAATCCCTAAAAGAAAAATAAAGCAAGTTCAGCTTAAGATAAATTAATTTTACAATTCTGCAATATAAAGTACAAGGAGATGGAACAAAACAAAAGAAAAAAGTGTTAAAGTGAAATAAATACTGTGGGGAAAAAAAAGTCTTAATTTTCTTAGAGTATGGCAGGGTTTTTTACTGAATTAATAATTTTGTTTTCTCTGAGCACTGGTTAGGACAAAAAGAGGGTAGAATCTAAAAAATCTTTCTGTCATTGCCAGACACTAACATTGGATTTCATGCTATTTTATAGCCTGTAATTTAAAATGTACACATTTCCATTTAGTTTAATTCAATCACTTTTATTTATTATATTCACAATATTTATATTTAGTTAAAGTTTCAATGTTTCTGAAGCAGAAATATCAACTAAGGACTGTTGATAAATATTCTGAGAATTACTGCATTGTCTGCCAAATCTCTATCTCCAAGGGAAGAGTCTGACCTTTGATAAAAGAGATGCCATCACACAGACATCAGAGAGTGATGAACTGGCAATAAATACCTGCCCCTAAAAATGATGCATTAAATGATGCATACATTTCTGAATGGTACTTCAATAATTCTGTCAGTTTTAGAAGGCAATTATATACCTCTAAGATCATGTGTTGTGTAATTTTGCACAACTACTTTTTTTCAAAAAGAAGTGGTTTTTTCTGCTGAACCTAGCTTTTTTAAAATTTTATTCTTTTTTAATTTTTTTTTTTTAATTAAGGAAAAGCCGTACAGCCATGGTCTATTCAGTACTAAGTCAAAACTAAACAGACATAGAAATATTTGCTATTGGTTAGCAAAATATATGTTAACTCTGAATCCAGCTACCCAAACCAGAAGGCTTTTGTGTCAATACTTTTCCAAAAAGTATTTCATACTCTTTGCACTGTGAGGAAACATAGAGCAAAATGCAAAGTTTTTAAAAAGAAAGGAAACATCAATGGTTGAAATGCTTTGGATTATTATATAAAATCCCCCAGGTAGAAAGAAATGCAGTTTTAGTTGCATGATTTATTTTGTTATTATGTCACCTTTAGAGGGCCTCTTTCTACAAAAAGATTGGTAAATAAGAAGAACATATTAATTGACTGTTTTTAATTTTCAAGAACAGACACTGAACTATCAAACTGAATTTTACATTTTAAAATCAAGAGGGAGAGCATTCATTATGTAGACAGAAATCAGTTCTGTGACTGGTAAAATTTGTTTCTGTATAGCTTTGATGCATCTATCCGAGGTAAAGAATGATAATTTTCTATTGCATTTGTTGTTATACAATTCATAGTATTTAGTCACTGCTAAAATGTGTAGATACCAACCTGAAAATCTCTAATGAATGTTAAAAAGAAGAAGATGAAACCAAAGGCCACCGTCCATTCACAGATTGCACTCATAAAATGGTAAGTATAATCCTGATGGAATGAGACATAAAACAAATTTTCAGATAAAACAGCTAAACAAAATAAGTGTGGAATTATATAGACATTTCCTTCTGTAAATTCAACAAGTACTGTAAGATTTATGACTTGCCATCCCAATGCCCTGTTGTATAAAAGTCAATTCATATTTTATTTTTTACAGAATGGTGAGTATATTTATCAAGGTTGCATGTGTTGCATTAAATCTTGTGCAGTAACATTAAAGGCAGTACAAGAAAACTACAATTAGCACAGTATCAAAACATAACCTGAGTATGATGTGAACCTGAAAATATTGAGTTTTTATGCTAACATTACCAAAGTGCCCATGTTCCAAGCTTTCATTCAGAGCCACTGAGCTCAGTTATACCGAGAAAATTCCTACCATGTTTTGAAATAGAGGGCCACCCTTTACAACCCTTTATGACCAAAAGTCCTGACAAGACTTTTGTTTTTAAGACTGTCAGAAAACCTATGCCACACGACACAAACAGGATGCAAAGTGTTTCTTAGCATGCCATCAACAAATAGGCCATCCGTTTCAGTAAAACCATTTTTTCATTCTTGCATCTCAAAAAAACCCCCAAAAAACCCTGAAGATATTACTGACATTGCCTAAATTGCAAAGATTTATCTCACAGCTGCCTTGCCACTGTTTGGTTGAAGTACATTTGCTGAGTGTGCTTTTATTAAGCTCTTCAAGCAGGATACACTGTCTGCATTATTTAACCTGTTTTTTGAATACCTCCTTTCAGCAAAATTAGTCCAAAAAGAAAAATTAGTTTTTGTAGTTGTCATCCTGAAAACACTGAAATCAACTCAAATACCACTTTAGTATGCCTTAGGTCAGGTCCAAATATTTATGACAGTAGCAAAGACTATTCAATAAAGACTGGTGAAGAAGCTGAGAAAACCAATGTTGTAAAAAACCTCAAAAACTACAGAATCAAACTGGTCCACTTCTGTTTCATGTGAGAAGTTCATTTTCAAGAAAATTGACTGTAAAAGGAAGTAGAACAACTCATTTCCAGAATACATTTTTTTGGTAGTCTTTTTCTATGGGAAAGTTTCAAATTCTTGGTTAAAATGAAAGTCTAACTCTTTGAACACTGATCATCTGTGACAAGTTTTCTTACCCACACCACAGACATCTTTCTAATGAAGAAGCAACTGGAAACCAGCATTGCACAGATCTGTTCATGATAATGTGCTGTTTGAAGTCTCTGATGTGTTTGTAATGCTTTAAGATAAATGTAACAGCTTTCCCCAAATAATACGATACAAGGTAACTTGGCTACCTAATAAGATTTTACCTTTTCACCTGGAGTCCAATCAATTTTTGTCATGGAAATTTTTGAAGCAAACACAACCACTGGGAGAAACAGCGTAAAGGAAACTATACAATATTAGTGAGTAAAAGTGAAAATGTCTCCTTACAAAAAAACCCCCCATCTTCCCCTTCTGTAGCCCAGGAGATCTTAAACAACCAGAATATCAAATCAAGGTATTAAGAAAACAAGAAAATGAAACACATTATTACAAGTGGTAATTAAGTGGTAGCAGCAATCAAAACACATTTCTGCACAAATGAAGGTTTCTGTGGGTTCTTTCAAAGTATAGACAGTGAGGGAGACACTCCAGAATTTAGGTGGTATTTGTGATCAAGAGCTGTGGGGGCAGAGTCCTGCACTGCTGGAAGTGGAACCACGTTGGTTTCCAGTGGTGCACAATGATGCCTTGATCTGTTTGTACGGCTTCCTCTCGGGACTGAGGCCCTCTTTCAAAGCCCTTTCTCAGCTGCTGAAACCAAAAGCAGGCTGTAGCTGGCTGACTCGTGATGAGCCACTGCAATCAGTTTTCAACATTGGCAGATCACCCAAGGCCAGCAAAATCAGCGAGACAACTCTACAGCATGCCAAGGGAAAAGCCAAGAGGCTGTGCAGTGTGACTTTAAGGGAGGTGGCTACTGAGGCCAAGCACCAAGCAACATGATCAAAATCATCTGCTTAGGCTTGTATGCCACCTGTATTTTTAACTTCTGTATGTTTGGTTCACTGTAGAAGCAGTGAACTTTTTCAGGCCTTCCTCCCTACTCTTCTTCGAGTGAAGGAGGTTGGGAAGTTGCTCTAGCTTCACCAGTGTATGATTCTGGGAAGAACACTGGGGCATTGCTTTTAAATATACCACTGAATGAAGAGATAAAGCTTTTCAGAAGCCCCCAAACCTCATCTTTATGCTATTAATGGTGTGTCAACATGCTGTATTATATACATTAGAGAGCCCTAAGTAAAGAGTGTGACCTCATTTTTATTCTTCACCAGCAGTGATTTAACTTAAAAGGAAAACCATGGACACATAAAGGAAAAACCATGGGATACACCATAAAGGATACTGAGAATGAAAGCAATGCATGATATTACAGAGATGGCCATCCTTATGTGACACACAAAGTAGGTGTTCCATCGTGGGCAGGACTTGTAGGAGATTATGGACTGAAGTGTAATGTATACAACTCCCGAGCCAAATGCCACCAAAGCTCCTATGTCATGGACACTGGGAACAGCCAGCTCCTGGAAAGAGAATCAGCACAATGGTTAGCTGCTGCTAGCTGAAGAAATTAGCAGGTAGTGCTCATGAATGTAAATTTTCTGCATGGCATACTGATTAGAGGAATTAGACTGAATGCTAAGGAAACAATTTCTAATTCCGGCTTTGCTTTGATCTCCTGACTTGAAACAACCCCCTGACCTTGAGCAAATCTCACATCCTCTTCACGTTCTAGTTATTCTACTGGCAAATGGGGATGAGAATGTACAGTTCACTAGTTGTACATATACAGTGCAAAGAGTGAAGGTTTGAAAGCCACCATTTCCACCTTCCTGGGCAATTAAGCATGCTCAAAAATCTGCTAGATCAGATCCTTAGCTAGATTAGATCTTTATTATGCTCAGAACCCTTTCTACAAACTGCACTTAACATGGAAAGCAGGGTCAAAGCAGAGGAAACAGAAATTAGGTGAGGAAGGTGTTTATGGGCTGGCAACGAGACACAACAGAGATTAGATAGCAACCAATGTTATAACTGTCAAGGAACCCCTTTGGAAACTTTAGGATCAAAGTTTCTGCTTCCCTGACTCTCACAAATTATTTTGCATTCCCAATTTTTCTTTTCCTTATTGAAACTGAGTTTCCTTTTTATTTCTGTCAGGCCACATCCAACTTTTTTTGTGCCACATATAAATCTTATCAATAAGAGTACAGATATTTAAAAGTAAAATAGCATGATGAGAATAGACTGCAGTACTTGTGGTGTTTGCAATCCATGCACACTGCCTGGATGCAAAGCAAAAAGGGCAAATTATCATCCTAAGGCAGAGGGGTTTTTTGTCTGAAAATACCAAGTCCATTACATGTAAAACTGTACTGGCTGCTGAAGCCTTGACAATCTTTATTTTCAATTTCTCTGTATGTTATCATGTCATTATATGATCACAATAGTATTTAACAAAATGTTCCAAGGTAGACCAACCTTTAAAAGAAAAAATGTAGCTGTTTCCACAGATTTTAAGGCAATAGCTCAAGCTGCCTGCCAATTAAATTTAACTTGATTCTAGGCTGAAGCTTTCAGTGCAATTGTCCTAACACGTGTGTCAGAATCTACCATATTATACACTTCCTCACTAGAAAAGGTGAACTGAATAATCTGTTTCAGTATTTTTTCTCTCTATTGAATTTTCTTTCAGACACTGAGGGATGGACTTTGATTTGTAATGAGATGTCTATTCCTTTCTGGCAAAGTAAGCAGTGGTTCTACATGTCTCTATCAAAAGATTTAACATGTTGTTATGCCATCTCCTACAGACTCAAAAGAACAGGCTGATACTGTGCTCAGTGTTCTAACCTGTCAGATAAGATTAGTTTATTCTGTAGAAAATGCTGCTAGTGAGTGTGCCACCATTCAGTCAAAAATGCAGCTGCTTTTGGTAGTCGGACTTATTCTGCCCTACTTGATTATAAGCGAACTAAACTTGGAATAGCAAAGTTTTTTACACTCAAATTTTCATAGTAAAAAATTTTCCAGCAAAAACATCCGTATAGTACAGACCTGTTATAAGACAAGCATACAGAAAATCCCTTCATGGCATAACTGCCCAAGCAAAAATTCTCATGTAGAAGGAGGAAATAAATCTGTCACTGTAAAGCTAATGAGAAAAGGCAAGCGCAAGAAAGGCATTCTTAATCCATTTTCCAAGTATCCACATGGGGATAATGTTAATCACTGTGATCTAGTTGAAATTTTTAAAGGTAAAACAATCTTATTTTCATTTTTGTTATGAAATTTACGGTCATACCTGAAAAGTTGCAACTATGCCCATTCCAGTGCAGCCCATCAAGCCAATACATAATGTAAACATATTGCATGAAGACCTAACAAAGTGCGATGACTCGTTTTGCTTCTCTATTAATAAATATCTGATGTACATTGTAATTACAGCTGAAAAAACAAAAAAAAATGTGTTATGTTCAATGTCATATATTGCTTACATTTTAACACCTTTCCCTGTAAGACATGACAAGCAGAATAAAATTATAAGCATAATACAATAAATAATACTACCTTTACCTCTACTGCAATAAAGAAGAAAGGTAGTGATTTTCAGGTGAACTTTTGGGTAGAATTTAAACATTTTCTTCGTCTTAAAATTGCACATTATTGCTATCTAGAACTAACTGCACATCAGTTCAAGAAAAACACTAATTTAAATCCCATTCTCCTGTGTGTTTTGGGCACAGAGGCATTGCCATTCCACATTAGGAACGGATGTTGCAGGAGATAAGAACCATAAGCTACAAGTGGGAGGTTTTATTCTGCTCTGAGATGCAGTCTTGTATCAGAATTACATCTCCTTATAATGGATGGTCTGAAGAATTAATTCCTTTTTGCAGAGTCACCGCATGTGTGACCTTAATATGCAGTTCACAGCTGACGAACACCTGTACTGAATTAGGAAATCATGGTTCTTCAGGATATAATAAACTGTAGACTGGATTCCACAGTTCCATAACGCAGAACACGGTTTCAATCTATCTACAGCTGGAAAAATTCATCAGGTAACTTTGCCCAGGCACTATGAGAGTACATGAAACACACCAAGATAGTGTGACTGAATGAGGCCCTTAGAAAAGGTAAAATGTATGATTTTGACTTTGCCTTAAGGCTGCAATAACTACACCTATACAGAGGTACACAGCTCTTGATCCTCCATTCTCTAGAAGACAATAGAAAATGCCAAATATCCTAATTCACATCAGTCATTTTGTAGAGAAGTAGGCATGTTGGGGAGAAAACCAGGTGATGCTTCAACACTGTTCTTCCCTTTGCTGAAGCATCTTAGAACCTAAAGTTTCCCTACATCAGAGGTTTTGCAGAGTAATTATGCAATCTTTGTTCCACTTTTATTTCCAGCATGTTGACTCCTTTGCACTGATGAGGTGCTCTGAAGAGACACAAGTGCCTCTAAGCCTGCACTAACTGCTCCTAAGGACCTGACTCTCCAGGTATCACTTACATCCACCTGATACTGCCATTGGGCTGTGGAGTAGTTTTTCTGCAGAATACCAAATACATTTCTGCAATTTAAGCAGGCAGCTTTCACTAATTCTCATATCTTCGTTCTGTTCAACCCAAATAGCTTATACATACCTAAAAGTGCTGAAATATTAATCATAAAACCAAAGACACCACTCTCCGGAGGTTTAGTTCCAGTGTCGCTGAAGCAGGAAGAGAGAGAAATTAAAAGTTAATTGAGACCTGTGAAACATAAACGAGACTTACAATTGAAATCCCAAGAGAAATAAAACTCATGTGAACTGCTGCTGTGTATGTAAGGTAACTCATCTTCTGCACATTTAGCCTGCATTTGTAATAGAGAATCTTCCTTTCCGAGAAGAAAGCATATTTTGAAAGCATACTCTTTGAACTGTATTTCTTCTTTTTCTGTATGCAATACGCGAAGATGTGACAGACTTTGCTCAGGAATGACATGATCACATAAATGACATTTTAGAAATGATGTTTCTTTTATCTGCTGAATTAACACTGTGATAGAGTAAAATATATCTAATGGCAGTCACTATCTTAAGATGTGAGAGAACTGGGTTTAATTTCTTTAAAATGACTTTACCCCATGAGAGAAATTGTGTTCCAATGCAAATTGTGTTCCTAGCAACTGTTTAATTTACTGATATAGATACAGGCTAAGAGTACTCTATCTCCAAGGTGTTATCTCTTCTGATGAAACACTTCACCCATATAGGGGATAATTAGAAGTTCACTGTGACAGAGAGAGGGAGCATGAGTGTGAGAATATCTACAGAATTCATATACACATGTACATGCATGCATATATATATATATACGAAAAATGTCATAAATACAAAATGTTTCTTGTGTAGAAAATGGAACACCTTCCTCATAGAATCCTTTCCCCTCTTTTCTCTACATATGTGCAAACACCCACCCCAGAAAATGCCCTTTCCTCACAGAATGAGTATACTTCTGGGAGTATGTGGGCTCAAGCTCTCTCAAGCAGAGCTCTTCTATAGAAGGTGAGTGCTCTGTTGAAAGAACAGTACTATGATATTGTCACCTCTTTGCAATACTTCTCTGATGTCTATTTTTCCTTGTTTAACATACAGCCAGTTGATACCTGTTTGATCAACCTCTGTTGGTCAAGCCAATGGAAAACATCTAGTTCTTGAATCTTTACACAATTTTGATGTGAGCTAAGTTTCCAATTACTGGGCAGTACCAAGAGGCAGGACAGTGCATTTGAACAGAGGCACCCGAAGAACTCTACTGTCAGAAATGTAAATACATAAGGGTTTTAGATAATGCCAAAGTTTAGCGGAAACTGAGCAAAGATTCTGAGAACAAACCTTTCTCCTAGAGTGGAAGTGTCAATCTGCTGGAGAGTAGGAAGGCTCTGCAGAGGGATCTGGACAGGCTGGATTGATGGGCCAAGACCAGTGGTAGGAGGTTCAGCAAGACCAAGTGCTGGGTCCTACTCTTTGGCCAAAACAACCCCAGGCAGTGCTACAGGCTGGGGGACAGTGGCTGGAAAGATGCCCAACAGAAGAGAACCTGGGGGTGCTGGTTTGACAGCAGCTGACCATGAGCCAGTGTGTGCCCAGGTGGCCAAGGCAGCCAATGGCATCCTGGCCTGTATCAGCAATAGTGTGGCCAGCAGGGAACAGGGCCGTGATGGTCCCTCTGTTCTTGGTTCTGGTGAGGTCACACCTCGAGCGCTGTGATCAGTTTGGGGCCACTCACTACAAGAAAGACACTAAAGTGGTGTCCAGAGAAGGGCCATGGAGCTGGGGAAGGGTCTGGAGCACAAGTCTGATGAGGAGCAGCTGAGGGAGCTGGGAATGTTCAGCCTGGAGAAGGCTAAGGGGAGGAGGTGACCTTATTGCTCTTTACAACCACCTGAAAGGAGGCTGTAACCAGGTGGGGGTCAGCCTCTTAGGTAGCAAGCAATGGAACAAGAGGAAATGGCCTCAAGTTGTGCCAGGGGAGATTTAAATTGGATTTTAGGAAAAATTTCTTCACAGAAAGGGAGTTTAGACATTGGAACGGACTGCCCAGAGAGGTGATGGAGTCACTGTCCTTGGAAATATTAAAGGAAAGCCTCGACTTAGTGCCATGATCTGGTTGACGATGAAGTTCAGTCAAAGGTTGGACTCAGTAACCTCAGAGGTCTTTTCCAACCTAATCATTTGATGAATCACAGTGATTCTGTGATTCTGTGTATGATGGGACAAGTAAGTACTAGCTAGAGATTTTTTTTACGTAATTCAAGAAGATGGATACTCCTCATCCCAGCAGTGAGACTAGATTAGGTTTCAGTGCTAAGATTCTGAAGCTACCACTGAGTACAGCCAAAATGACCTCAGCATGAATGCTCTCAACACCCAAAAAAGAAAGCACTCTCTACTTAAGCAATCACTCTCAAGGATTTTGACAATTTTGTTAAGTTCAGGAAAGAAGAGTATGACCACCTCAAATGACTTGATTATTTCAGAAATTCGTATTTGCTCTCCAACCCTTTCTATGTTACAGAAGGATTTGTATAACAATAGTTGCTAAGATGATTTATCAACAACATGAGGAAGCTTAGGATAAAGGAAGGGTCCTTTTCTATGAAAAGCTGGTTAAAAAAAAAAAAAAAAAAAAAAGAGAAAATTAATATATTTCTTTTTACTAGTTTGGTTCCAAATTCTCAGACCACAAAAGTTTGGACCAGGCTTTTAGAAAAGTTTTTACAACTTCTCAGGCATTAGGAATCCCTTTTCACCTGAGTTTTCTTGTTGTAATGCTTCCTGAAGACTTGTTCCAGCATGTACTCTGTATTAATCTTGTTTCTCTTTGATAGTGAAATTGACGAAAACAGTAAATTAAGTCTTTTTTGCTTGTTCGACACACGTGAAAATCATCTTAATTCATGTTTCATTTACCCCATTTTTAAACCTTGAACTTCATCTTTTCCTTTTGTTTCTGGAGTGTTTTCATTAACACGACAAAGGAGTCCATTTGAAAAGTGGGCCACTTGTGACAATCTTCAAGGACTTTCTCAAATCAGAAACTGCTCTGTGGTAAGTACAGGACTGTAATCACTTCAAAGCTTTTGAAAGGCTTTAGGTGAGACGAGAATGGAATTGGCACACACATAGAAAGCCATTTGAAGTTCTTGGAACACATCATAAGAGCAATCCAAATAACCTGAAATTGCACTGAACTCCATTTTTAAAAAAAAGATTTTCTTAAGCTAAAGGTTTACAGGTGATTTATGCTGTTGTGGATTTTTAAACTCAACAGTCTTAGATTATGCTTTAAAGAAAATTCATACCAGGAATACTATATCACATCTACAATCTATTTACCAAGTACTGCACTGGACTTTTAAGGACACAATCTTCTTAATGCTGCATTTTCCATTAAAAAATCCCTGAAGTTAAATGAAGATTTGGGTTCACACTCATTTTTCTTCAGGTTTGCTGCTTTGGAAAAAAAGATTAGCAAAAAAAAGTGTTGGTGACTGTCCCTTCCTTTTTATGAAAAAGAAAAAAGCAAATGGCATATTTGAAAGAAACATGGGCTCATTTATTTGAGCTCAACCACCATGGAAAACATGAGGAACCCTGTATGAAAATGACAGCATTTGTGTCACCATCTCAGACAGTAGAATTTTAAAAACAAACAGTCTTCTGAAGAGTGGAAAGACAAGGAGGTGAAGGAGACAATGAATAAACATTTTAGGGCCAAAAGACTCATCATTGAATTTTCTTCAGAGCCATCATAAACTATTTCTCTTGAAACTGAAGCCCCAAATTTTAAAAATAGGAAGATTCTATTCTACCTACAGGAATTCTGATTTCTCCAGAGGTACCAACTGGTAGCAAATACCTTCAGGAAAATTCCCTTTACTCTTTCACTGAGAATTCAAATCCCCAAACAAACAGCCATCCCAGCACATCCAAATTGGTTTGGATTTTGAGTAGTATGAGTAACAGGGCTAATTTGGGCACAACCTTGTCATCTTTTAGGACTCAGCTGCTAAAAAACACAAAATCATATTCATTTTATCTGCCCAGAAATGTATTTATATGGTTTACTTGATGAGACATTAGCACAGCCTCAATGATAAATATAGGTGTGGTCTCTCACTATGGCAGCTGCTACATGATAGACAAATAAAATTAATGTTACTTCAAGGCATACACAGAGTACTTGGGGAATGCATATAAGAATTACAGAAATGTTGAACTAAAGTTTCTCAACATTCTTCTCCTCTGTGTAACTGGAATTTCCCCATATGAGCTCTATTTAATTTTTATAGTTCATTTTAAGATATTGCACAACCGAAATGTTGCAACATTCTTCCTCTTTTTAATCACTCTTAGTTTTACTAAATCACATTCTCAACCACATGATTCAGATTCTTAGGCTAAAGCAATGACCTGAAAATTAAGAATATGAGCTACGGTATGACTATTGGCCTGAGTACTTAGAAGGAAACCTTGTATTATTCCCAAGTGCATCTTCTTTGAAGTTCTCATGCTTAGACCAATTGCCTTTAGAACTGTTGCAGATTCTTCACCAAAAATCAATGTATATCCTCAGTCCAAATGTGGTATTTAAAAGATGTAACATAAACAAGGCTTTTAAAAAACTTTACTAGTAAAACTTTACTAGTAAATGCCTGAAATGTGAGTAGGAATCACTGGTGCAGCCTCTTATGTCTTTGTTTTGTTTGGGTTATTTTAGGGTATATGGACATGTATTGTGAATCTGTAGCTAAAGAATAAGAATGATGTTTTCTGGGAGCTATTCCATTAAGTTGATGTAACTATGGCAGCTGTGATACATTCATTAGAGTTGTACAGTTGTGACTTAAATGTTTGGTCTATCCCTTTTAAAAAGAATTACACAGTTAAGATACCTGGGCTGTCAAAACCTTAACTGCAAACAAAACTACAGATAAAAAAAACCCACATCCTGTTCTCCCATATATTTTATTCTATGACATGGCTTCAACATAAGAAACATAATTTGTCAAATTTCTTACTACAGGATCTCAAAATATTTCTGAACACAAACCATGTACAGTTATTTCAAATGTTTTCTTTTTGTTAGTTAATAATGGATAAATTGCACTGATCACAAGCACTTTTGTGTCAGTGAAGCTTTGTATGTAATCAAGGATGAGCAGTAGGGTATTTGTTCAAGTACAAGAACAAAGCTTTCCAAGAGCTTTCAAGATTTGTGCAGAGATTTATGAAAAGTTTTGCTAATATAAGCATGAAGCTCAACTTTCTCTGGCTCAATCTGAATGAAGCTCAGCTGTCTTGTGGGCTGTGGTGTCATTTGCTCTTGCCTGTGATGACAAACCCTAATTCTCAATCAAATTTTCTTGTATGTGCCAATCAGGCTAGCAGTCTTCTGAAATTATGCATGTCCAAAAAGTCCTTCAAGGAATTAGGTGTAGATGCATCTTGAAAGATATATTTAAAAACCTTGTTTAGATCTTCAGATCTATCTTTAGATATCAGAGACACTCTTGGATTTCTGGCTAACCTTCAATCTATTGAGAGATAAATACTAACATTTTCATAGTTTAGATTTAAATGTTAACATAAGTCATGCATAAAGAATAATTTACACAGAATCACACTTAAATTACTAAAGTTATAGAAAAGAGATGCCAGGCATCTCTTGGGAAGTCTTTTAAACCCGTTGGTCCTACAGTGAAATACAAAAAAAAAGCATGTTTGTGGGGATGTGTGTACTGCAAAAGCCATCACAGGGCTTCGAGTCCTGTCATCATCAGGTGCACTTTGGCCTAGTTCTGGAGTTATACAAACAAAATTACACTTCCACCGTGTCATCCTAACGTTTTTCTAGGATCAGGCCTGCGTTGGCTCCAGCAGAAAACTTTCATGTCCTTTCGATCGTGTCTCCAGCGTCTGTGGCTGCAGTGTCCTGTGGCTCTCAGAGGTGCTAGAGGTGTGATGGGTGCCGGGAGTGCCCAGGGTGTCCTCCTGTCACGGGGAGTCCTCGCCACCGCTGCTTCTCCTCCCCTGGGGACCCCGCACTCGCTCCGGGAAGCCCCTCAGGACACCGCCCATGTTCACACACACACACACAGCCCTCGGGCGCTGCCCCCCGCACCCCCGCCTCACCTGATGTAGGGGACGAGGGGCTCGACGTGCCCCGCCAGCACGGCGATCACATAGGAGATGATGAAGGCGGCCGAGGACCAGCTGACGAGCAAAGCGGGGACGAAAGCCACGCCGGGCATGCAGCACAGCATCGCCGGCAGCTGCCCTGCCCGGGGCACCGGCAGCTGGGCGGCAGCGCCCTGGAGTCACGGCCCGGGAGCGGGGACTGGCGGGGCGCATCCGCGCTCCCCACGCGTGTCTGTCCCCGCCGGGCAGCCTCCCGCAGCCCCGGGGATGGCCCGCCGGCAGCTCGCTTCCCTTCACTTTCGGTTCTCCCCTGCGGTCTCCGCCCCCGACGGCGGCGGAGAGCCAGGGACAGCCGTGGGCCCCTTCGCCTTTCACCGCTGGCGGCACCTGAAGTGCTTCAGAGAGTTTCTGACTGCAGAAAGGCTCCCCACGACCCGTGTCCCTGTCGCTGCCGGCTCTCCGGGCCGCACAAACCCCGTCGGGGCAGGGAGGCGGGCGGTGAGATGCTGCCGGGCAGTGCTCGCCGGGGTCTGCGGGTCGTGCCGGCGGCTTGTGCCTTTACAGTTGTCTTTAAAAGGGCTAAAAATGGGGTTCAGTGTGAGAGCGCATCGGCTCTTTGCAGGTCGCCGGCCGTGGGGCGGCCGTAGGGGCACGGAAACCGGGGCAGAAACTCTGGAGGTCCCATTATGGAGTCCTGGACACATCTCATCCGCCTTGGACCTTCGTTTCAAACACATAATGTAGCCTTGATTTGCAAATCTTCCATAAGATTCACTTTTTCACATGCTTAGAAGGAAACCATTGTTTAATTCAAAATCATGCCGTGTTCAGCATTTTCGCTTTGGTTTAACCTGAAGCCATGGGCAATCTGTCAAGGTTGTTTCTGTTTCCTTTGGCTGTTTGCAGTTATCTGTCTTCCAAACCGACATCTAAACTCAGGGTCACCATTCTGCTACAAAGACATGTGTGCATGCTCTGCCTCTCTCCCTGAGAATATATTGGGAATCTTGCCTTTGGTGCACATTCCCTGTGGTGGATGCACACAAGGTGAGTACTTGACATGCCTTTGAAGGTGTTAGGAAGAGAGATAGAAATGAAATAAAGGGACTCAGGACAGTATCTCTTAATGCAAGCACAGAAAAAAAATAAAAAAAAATTATTCTACTACTAAGACTGGAGGTACTCTACAACCTTCTTCTTGGCAGTAGCAAGTTGCTCATGTTCTTAACATATAAATTGAACGTAATAGTTCACACCACACCACAAATTCATACTTCATATTTCCACAGCTAATCTGTCTTCTAGTAATTTTGAGTGATAGAAATTTTGGACTGAAAGAATGGGTTTATTTCTCTGTACATTAAAGGTGCAAAAAATAATGGAAGAAAGCTAATATTTGAGCTGTCTTAATATGCTGTTTTAAAAATTTCTGTTTAATTATGCCTCAATATCAGGTATCTTGGGGTTTTTTTCCTCTTGAAACAGAAAATTAAAGAAATACTATACAGGAATTAAATCTAGTCTCTTTGGTAAATAAATGAACTGCAGAAACACCTGGAGGTTAATTATATTTATAGAAGTAGAATTTTACTTTCTTGTGTGTCAGTAATTTAGTATTCTGGCTTGGTCCCTTGCAGAAAGAGGATGGAATTCACTTTATTTTACTGCATCAACATTTAAGTCACATTGTTGGAAAAATATTCCATCCACAGTTCTGCAAGTTCCTTGTACCTTTAGTTTTTTAAGTAGTAAATAAATTACTCTTAAGTGTGAGTTGAGTATTTAAACTCCTCACATGACTTTTTGAAGTGCCTGAACACTATTTGGAGTGAAAGAAAAAGACACATGTTTGGCTCGAGCAGGTGGCAACTGACTGTTTGGTGATCACTAGGAAAGGCTCTTTGTTGCTATGTGAACATTTATTGCACCTCATGTGATGTGTCATTTTCTTTATCATTTTATTGCAGAAGGTAGTCAGTAACAATATATAATTTGAGCAGTGATCTTTTATCGGTTTTTATCAGAAGTATTAATATGTTCTTTAAGATCATTAGAAGCTGCACAGAGTAAAAAATGTAGGTTACTTACAAATTTGGGAGGAGTTGTTTTATTTACTGGACTTGAGAACACTGGTGTGATAGTTCAAAGAAGGTCTATAATTTATTTTGCTTTCAGTAAATTATATTAAAATCTTAGAGTTACAAAAATATAAAAAACCTATGGACCTTAATTTAGCTCCATGGGATTTTTTAGATGAAAAATTAGATATGAGTGGATAATGTATGCTTGCAGTCCAGAAAACCAGGTGTATCCTGGGCTGTATCAACAGAAGCATGACCAGAAGGTTGAGGGAGGTGATCCTGCCCCTCTGCTCTGCTCTGGTGAGACCCTGCCTGGAGCACTGCATCCAGCTCTGGGATCCCCTGTACGAGAAAGACATGGACCTGTTACAGTCCAGAGGACGACCACAAAACAATCAGAGGGGTGGAGCACCTTTCTTGTTGAAGAAAGGCTGAGAGAGCTGAGGTTCAAATTGGAGGAGAGAAAGTTTCAGGGACAATGCACTGCATCTTTTCATTATTTAAATGGGGCTTAGAAGAAGGACAGAGAGAGACTTTTTTACCTAGGTCTGTAGTGACAGCACAAGGGGAAATGGCTTTAAACAGAAAGGGGGTAGATTTAGATTATGTATTAGGAAGAAATTCTCTATTCTGAGGGTGCTGACGTTTGCACAGGTTGGCCAGAGTTGTTGTGGATGTCCCATCCCTGGCAGTGTTCAAGGCCAGGCTGGATGGGGCTTTGAGTAATCTTGTCCAATGGAAGGTGTCCCTGCCCATGGGAATGGGATTAAAACTAGGACATCTTTATGGTCCTTCCTGAACCAAACCCTTCTGTAATTCTATGATTCTGTCATTTGACAAAATGGTCAGACTCCTTCAAATTAGAATTATTAGAAAAATAGATATGTCAAGATGTGCAAATAATAACATCCATGCCAGTGGCTGTAAAACATTTGAAGGTAAAGGAAATAACAATGAAAGATCTAAAATAGCCTATTCTGCTGGTACTTGTATCTCCTCTTTTCTCCTGTTTTACTCAAAATCTGGTTTCCATGGATTTTATATTTATTATATGAGTATTCTTTAACACATGATTCGAACTCATTCATTACAAAGTGAGCTGTACCATGAAAGACCTAGTCAGAAGACTCCCCTTCCCCAAACATGTTGGTCTTTAATATCTCTGCATGGTGTTTACATTGAACCCGTACAGAATAGTTACAGCAGCATTTACTTTCCTGATTTAGTAAAGAACTTGCTGGAAGAGGGAAGGATGGAAGAACAAGTGAGATAAGAAAATGGTAAGCAATAAAAGTTTGGAACAAGAGCAAGAGAGATATAGTTCAGTTACTTCTTGAGATCTTTTGCTACACACATCACTAGGAAAAAAAGCAGCCTTAATCTGTGAAAGTAATGCCTACATTTTTTTATTAACAACTGGTTATTAACTGGTTTATTAACACAGGTTGTGCCAGAAATACATTTACAGAAGGAATCAAAGACAGTACCTGTAACTTCTTTAGATTACTGTGTGAAGAGTTCAAGCTGGTTTGTGGTATCTCTTCCCTTCCTCTTTGGTCACATGCCAGTATCTGTAACCTTCTCTCAGTGACAAAAGCACATGTAAACTATTCTCACTTCAGACACAAATTTTGGAATAGCAGTAGTAACAACCCACAACATCTGTGAAGCCTTATGCTGTGAGGCATACATGGCACGATGTTAATATTTCTAAAAGGTAATGTGATTTAGTTATAAAGCAGTTTTCAGGTGTTACTGTTTAAAAGATGGTTTAATTTGTCCCATTTGTTTTGGGTCCCCTCTGTAGCTAGCTAGATTATATCTAAATGTCTAACCAAAATGCAGGTAAAAGATGTCTCAGCTGCCAAAAAGATTGGACTTGTCAAAAATTTACAGGTCCCTTAAGAATGAATAGAGGTAACTACTGGGTTGAAATCGTGTAATTTCATCTCTCAAAAAAAAAAAAAAATAGAAGCTTCCTCTGGTGCAGGACAGATTAGTATCTTGCAATAATGATGACATGTGAAAAGGTTTATTCCAGAATTTCTAGAGAAGATTAGCTCTCAATATGTTTGTTTTTTTTTTTACTACTCCACTCTCTATTTTTGGGTGATATTTTTTCATATAAAATATTTATTGGGAGAAATCTTTGTTTCCAGAATGCGTGAGCTGTAGAATGACAAGGGCTATAAAGGGCAAGAAAGAGACTGTTCAGCTGCAGATGAACCATTCTTCAGTGGCTTTGTTGTCCTTCATTCTAAATGAGGTAGTGAACATGCTGAAACAGTTAGTGGGAGAATTTGGCTCTGGCATTTTGATAATTTTAGCAGTACATTTTTGTAGAAGCACGTTTTTAGTGAGAAGGAAATCATTCACAGTGAAATGGGAGCTTTTTATGTGGCCTTGCCATCTGAAAGAAATACCTTTGCAGTTTTCTTAGTGGTACACAGTAGCTGACAGTAAGTTGCTTGCTGAAGATTAAGAGAAAGTAATGAAATTCATGACGTGAGTCAAATTAGAATGCAAAGGGATTAAAGGAATCAGACTCTAAACAGAGAGAATTTGGTCAATCCTAGGAAAAGCTACCAAAATTTCTTTTTTATCAACATCCGAAGTGGCTAATGATGTGGCTACATGCAACACAAAACCTCCTGGAAATGGGGAGTGCTCACTTCTGAAAAATCAGATTCTATTTCCATATGTTAATCTAGATTTGCCAGCACAATTTATGGGTGTTGGTTTGTCTACCTTCACCGCATCGTACTGCTAAATATAGGGCACTCAATTATTTCTTCCTGTATACCAAGCTTTGCACATTGCTGGCTGAATTACTGTTTGCTTCTTTCATGAGCTTCCTTCTTGTGTGTCTGGCCACAGCTGACATCAAGGTCTAACAGGGCCAGAGAGAGCTGCTATACATGTGCTTCAGGGTAATATTGTGAAATCTCTTTATGCTGAAACTGCTTGATTCCAGCTGAGATATATATAACAAATATACGCACTTAGTAAAATGTAGTTTTACAAAACGTAAATATTGTGTCCAATTTTGTCTTTTCAGTTTTAACAAACTGTTCTTTCCATCCTTTCTTGGCCTTTGTCCACGTCCTTCGTAGTTCTTCTACATCAAAGGTTCGTGCTGCATAGCTAATCCCTTATGACCACAAATAATATGGAATAAAGGCAGAAGGATTGTTCTTGTTCAGTAAAAATGCAGTGAAATCAATATCGTGAGGCATAAACAAATGCTCAGCTTTGTAGCTGGCAATGAGCACTGCAGTAACCTGAGGGAGCATCACTGCTTCTTATTTGTTTGAGAAACTTTGGATTGAGGAAAAGCTGGTGCAACTCGGGAGTCCCAGAGAAAAGATCATGAACGATGCCTGTGTCTAGTCTGTACCAGCTCCTCGTCTGTACCTCCCCTGTACTCGGCACTGGTGAGGCCACACCTTGAGTTCTGTGTCCAGTTCTGGGCCCCTCAGCTCAGGAAGGACGTGGAGACACTTGAGCACATCCAGAGGAGGGCAACAAGACTGGTGAGGGGCTTGGAACACAAGCCCTATGAGGAATGTCTGAGGGAACTGGGGTTGTTTAGCCTGGAGAAAAGGAGACTCAGAGGCGACCTTATCACTCTCTACAACTTCTTGAAAGGTGGTTGTAGTAAGGTGGGGGTTGGTCTCTTTTTCCAGGCAACAACTGGCAGAACAAGAGGACACAGTCTTAAGTTGAGCCAAGGAAGATACAGGTTGGATATTAGGAAAAAGTTTTTTACAGAAAGAGTGATAAAATAATGGAATGGTCTGCCCGGGGAGGTGGTGGAGTTGCCATCCCTGGACATGTTTAAGAGGAGATTGGATGTGGCACTCAGTGCCATGGTTTAGTTTAGTTGAGGTGTTGGGACATAGGTTGGACTCGATGATCTTGAAGGTCTCCTCCAACCTGGTGATTCTGTGATTCTGTGATTCTGTGATTCTGTGATTCTGTGATTCTGTGATTCTGCTCACGAGCAGCAGTTAACGGCTGGACTCGATGGTCTTAGAGGTATTTTCCAGCCTAAACAATTCTATGTCTCTGTGTTCTGAAATAAAATGGATATGAAGAGCAAGAGTTAATATAGCTTTCCAAAAAGGTATTTCAGCAATTATTTCCACTCTACTCTCTATGTAGTCTCTTAAGCATTTTTAAACATAAAAAGTATATTTTCAACCATCAAAGGAAACTGTTCATCCTAAAGAGGGCCTTGAATGATGTAATCCTTCTGTCTGATACTGTGCTCCATATCAAATGATGGAGAGCTAACTAACCAAAACTAGATGCTCTTCTAATGTTCTGAGCCTCCATCTCACTACTGTGATGTAAAAGGCACATGTTATTTGATACAGCCACAAAATCTTACTGACCACTGTTCTTTACTGAAAGCACCTTCATTATTTTCTACTGTGTGCTGCTGAGCAGATTTAAAAGATTACCCTGCCCATTCCAACCATCAAATCTATACAGTCTGTTCTCTCCACCATTGCAACCTGGCAGGATTAACAAAAGAAACATGAATTCCATCACTATCATATAACAATACCATCAGTGTACTACAGGCCCTGTGTTTCTAATGTTAAAATGAAAAATAATACCTTTTTATTCTTTAGAATAATCCAACATTTCATAGAACTAGACTACTGTGAGAAATTCTATTCTACTCTGTTCCATTCTACTCTAGTTAGAATGATAATTAAATATGAAGAATAATGAACTCTGTATATTTTCAAAACGAATGATGAAATTTATTATTTAGAAAATAAGGTTACCTTCATATAATATATATATTTCCTAATATACATTAAATATATTAAATCGCGGCCTGGGGAGATTTTCCAGGATCTTTCATACACCTCATTAAGGACTTTGGAAACAGACATACAGATATGATTTGGTTTGAAGGCCACAGTCTATTTAAATTTTAGTTTACCATTGCTAAGAGCATATCTCTTTAAAAAGCAAGGGCTTGCTGTAAAGAAAACCGAGGACAAAAAACCCAACACCCCAACAAAAACAACAAAAGCCCCAAACCAACCAAAACCAAGAGCAAATGCCAGATTCTGCAGAGTTTCAAAAGGTTTCTTCTGGCTTTCTTCAAGCATTTATTATTTTAGTTTGAAGTGTGCAGGAAATAACAGATCTTTCAGAGCAAAATGTTGGCGAGTATTATGCTTAGAAAATCTGATTTTGCTGCCAGGTGCACATGCTGCTTCAGCTTCACCTAGATGCTCACTTTCAGAGATTTTTGAAATGGAATTGTTCCAGTCCTTTTCTCTCTAGGCACAGCTTTTTCATCTGTTTCTAAGATACTAATGTTTTTTCTTTAGTTATACCTCATTTTTACCAGCCATGCTCTTCAGATTATTGTAAGTGTCCTTGTTAGTATCTGCACAAACAAAGAGGAAGTGGAAAGGGTAGGAACTGATGTTTAAGAGATAATTATTTTTTGCTGTAAAGAAATGGGGACAGTAGAAAAATGGAGTCTGAAGCAAAAAAAAAAAAAAATTCTATATTCTATCAACACAATTTTCAAGTAACAAGTCATAAACATTCCTTGCCTACCTGTCCAGAGGGTTGGGAGCTGAACATCTGAGGGTTTTCAAAAGTACTGAAATACCGAGCAAGACTTTAAAATCTCCACTTTTGCTGCAGTACTAAGTGAAAACTCTCACTAGCTGCATATAATTAGAATACATTTGCTCATGAGGCTAAAATTACTGCAGACTGATTAAGAGATAATCCATTACAAGACACAGCAGCAAGGTCTAACAACGTCTCTCAGAAACTGATCACTTACATTCAATCTCTGTTTTAGAGGTAATGTCAGCGGGACTGAGTCTCACCAAAGGCTAAGAGCTCTACAAATGGTGAGTCAAAATGAGATTATGTGTTGAAGGATAGAACACTGCTCTGTCACTGTCTTTTACTCTTTTATGTTCCAAGTGACTAATGTGATTTAATTACAGTATTTGATGGATAGTGGTACTACCAAACTCACAGTGCCGTACCAAGCTGGTAATTCCAATATGCCTAAGGCTCCTGCTTTAAATTTCAGAAGCACAGATATTACGGTTTTTGGTGGGGGTGGAGTGGCAGGGAGAGAACTCCTAGAAGGTCCTATTATCCCCCAGTTCCTTTCCATAGAAAGTGCTCATTCAGCTCTTCAAAGTACTGACAAGCACACCAGCTTGTTTTGACTGCTCTTTAGGGCCTAGCTCTCTACAAAGTCCTCTGTTGGCTCCTAGGTGCACAGAAAATACTTAAATGCTTAGAGGAGCTGGTCCTTAAGAGTATGTTAATATAGTAAACGAACATGAAAGTGGAACAGAGAAACCTTTGGGGGGCTTTGGCAGGAAAGAAATGAGCCAGAGCTGTGGAGAGGGGATGTAGGTTCTGGCTGCCAAAACATCACATTAATTTTGACCCAGCTGCTGCTGATTGTGTGAGTTGTGAAAATCTGGCAGCACGGTTTGGAGTGTGGATTATCAACTCTGTGCTTCATCCCAGGAGCTCGAGTAACCTGCCCTGATGTCCACACTAGCAAGGCTTCACTGGTACTCATCTTCTGCTAAACAGGACAAAGCTCCCCTGCATACTCACATGTGCCACTGGTGCATGACGGTGAGATGTAATTTCAATGGTAGTTATTGACAACCAAGGAAAAATTAGGATTTCTGGATTATGTCTATGTTAACAAACCAGCTTTTATTACATTTTTCTTTCCTTAAATGTTACTAAATAAAGACTCTTCAGACCAAATGCACAAAGGTAATAATGAAACAGATGTTTAGGTAGTTTTCTAGGTTGCCATTAAAATCAATAGGAATTTAGATGTTTTTATGTGAGTTTTGAAAACTTTAATCCTTCTGAGCATGTGCATTACAAGAGTGAGTGGTGAAATAATTGGCTCTTTTCCTCTTCTCTATTCTTCAGTGGATGGGTCAAACTTGTTCACAGATGTGTTGAAGAACTTCCAGGATTTAGAAAAAGTTCTTAGATCTATTGTAGATCTATCTTGTGAATAGGGCAGAAATACAAATGATGGCTACATAAATACAATAAGCAAATATAAACTGGCCCCTGTCTCTGCTGCGAAACTGTTCTCTGATGATAACCAAGTTACTTCAAACAAACTCTCCACAGCTGAGCCACTACCCCACTATTCTGAACTTTTACTTGCTTGACTTGAGACACCTCTGAATGCTCAGAAGTTCAGAGCATTCACAAAGGAAACTAAAATCACCAAGAGTGAACTGCCGAGCTTTCAGAGTACTATGGGCTATCTCCTGTATTGTGAAAATTCAGACTTAAAGTGGAACAGGCATCAAACTTGCTGATTTTTGTCTTTACCTTTGTGGTCAGTAATTTTTGCCTCACAGAAGTGCTACAAGATTAATGTTTATGAAAGAGACCATACAGAGATGAATACAGGAAACCTATGATGATATTAATTCTCTTTTCTTTAGAACAAGATTCATGGAACGTGCAGTGAATAATATTCTTGGCTAACAGAGAAGCTTGAGATGCTTGGTTGATTATTTCTGGTTTTCTGCCTCAACCAAAGATAATCACACTGTTGCCTCAGATATTTAGCTCTTACTGTTCTCCTTTCCCAGCAAATTAGAATGCAAAAGACCTGGAAAGAGCTACTACTGGAAAAGTTTACTGTGTCCAGTAACAAGTTCTGCCTTCCTCAAGATTTTGAGCATTACAGAATCTCCATTCCGGTTGAAAGAAAGTAGATGTTACTCTCCTTTTCAAAGTAGCTTCTACCCCCTCTTAGAAAGGTCTAACTGTAGTAAGAAAAACATCAAAAATACAGAGTTTTCTAAGAGCTAAGAGAGAAAAAATGTTGGTGAAGGCAACTTGCAGAAAACCAGGATCAAGAAAAAGTGTTTATAACTATTTGACCGCTTATTTAGATTACATCATAATCCACAGGAGGCATGTCTTTGTGTTGAGTGCTGCTATGTGCACCTTTGAGTTAATACAAATACAAGAACAGTCAAGTAGATTATCCCAAGAGCCCAATGGTTTACATGGATAATGACTTGGCAAGGCCCTTAAGTATATGTTGGATTATAATGGCAGCACCTAATATTTACATATCCTGACATCTAGTGGAATTTATTGCTCCTAGCAGAATATCTGGGTTCATTTGCATCTACAATGACTGGGAGAAATGGAGAAAGTTAAGTATCCCATTCTTGGATACAACGATAAAGTTCTCACCTGGAGAACTGCCTAAACAGTGCATTAGAGAAAATGTGAAAACAGAAGAATTTGGCCTAAGCCCTGCTCCTTTCAAATACATGCCTACAAAGCCAGCTGCAAAGTGATAAAAGGCCCCTGATCTGGTTTCTGGTTTTGATCTTGGAAATAATTTCTAGTGACACACATAGAATAATCCCAGCAACTTGGATAGATCGTCTTAAAAGGTATTTGAGCTGCATCTGCTACGTGTACCTTTATAGCTTGCTGTTCATTAGAAAGCTGAGGGTGGCCTTGTTTTCATCCATTTTCCATGCTTTTCACAGAATCACAGAACCATCAAGATTGGAAGACACCTTAAAGATCACCCAGTCCAACCATCAACCCACCATCATCACCCCTAAAATGCATCCCCAAGTGCCACATCCAGACACCTCTTGAACACATCCAGAGATGGTGACCCTAACACCTTCCTGTGCAACTTATTCCAGTGCTTGTCCAGTCATTCAGTGACATTTTTTTTTTCTAATACCTGATCTAAACCTCCCGTGGCATAATTTGAGGCTATTTCCTCTCATTCTTTCACTTGAGACGTGGCAGAGGAGGCCAACTCCCAACTCACTACAACCTCCTTTCAGATGGTTGTGGAGAGCAATGAGATCCCTCCTGAGCCCCCTTTTCTCCTGACTAAACAACCTTGTTTTTCTGGAATAATTAAACCTTTGATGGGCTGAAGATGGGAAGAGTGTATGAGTCCATGGCAAAATGGAATATAGGGGAACATCTGGAGTATAGAGCCCCGTTTCCAGTCACAAGCTGGTTAGGCTGTCTCTCAAGGCTTGATAGGTATTCCTGCTATTCCTATCTGAAATATACTCCAGAACATGGTTTTGTCTCCTTTTTTTTTTTGTTTTGTTTGCTTTGGGTTTTCCTTTGTTTTGTTTTAACCCAGTGACAGTATTGCATTCAATTTAAGTAAGTTTCTGATCTTCATTTCTGTGATGTGAACACGTCAAAACCTTTCAGTGTCTTTCTAGGAGAAAGGATCTGGTTGTTCCTTTCCATGCACCTATTTCAGTTTAAATATGTATTCCTTGAATATAAGTATTCTACAATAAAGGACAGACACAGTGCCATCAGGATTTGTTCTGCACCTTTTTATATCCCTGTGTCTACTGGTATGCTTTGTCTGATACTTTATTAAATAATTTAAAGATTATGTGAATTTTAATGGTTTTATCACATTGGTGTTGTATGGAAGTATTTACCAGTCTGTATAAATGTATCATCTCACACCTTATTTTAATTGTTAATCCAGGTCTTGAAGTAATTTGGCTTCCCCTGGCTGGTTTTCTGCTTTACCCTGGTGATATGTCTCTCAGCTTCATCTTTTCAGCACATTCACTTTCATTTCTGCATTTACGCCAGACTGTTGACCAGAAATAGATTTTTTTTGACCAGAAATAGGGGTTTTTCTCATAATCTGCGTATGTGCTATACCTCAGTTCTCAATGAAAACCTCAGTGTGCTGACTCAGAATTCCTGGCCATCACCGGTACTGCCGGCACAGTGCTGTAGGCGGTGGTAAAGAGATGCTGCTAGGCAGTAATAATAGCTGAGTAATAACAGTTTCATAATAATAATAGCACAGTGCTTGAGCAGGAGGGGCAGGTGAGGGAATGTGTAAAGATGATATTCCCCTAGGGTAGTACTTTGGCACATTGGTGAGAACATGGGAAGGAGAAAGTGCTGGCTGTGCACAACAGGAGAGAAATTTAGCTAGAGTCTTCTATGTACCGAGACTGGAAGGTTGGGTTATCATGAAGGGCCAAATAACTATTATCAGGCTGATAACACACCATATGGAGGAGGAACACAGCACTATGAGATGGACTCTGAGGCTCTGCAGGTAACCCCTGGTGAATTCACCATCCTGTCCCACGGCCCATTGCCAGGAAAATCCACAAACACCAGAGGTTTATGTCCAAAAAGGAGACAGAGGAGTCCTGCAACTTTATTCGAGTAAAGTGAGAGAGTCCACCGGGGCACACGCCCGTGGGATTTTGTCTTTCGAGGTTTTCTCCTTTTATCCTAAACTCCCAGCCTCACATTGCCCTCTTCCTTTCCCCATTGGATGAGGTACAGGGAAGGTACAGCCTTCCCGAATCACCTACCACATATGCCCCCTTGAACCTACTATTTTACCCCAAAGCTCAGAAACTCAAGCTTGTGCAGATCCTTGTCTGTTTCAGGAGCCAAGCTGTCCGGGCTCTGCAACAAACCTGCTGCCCAAAGTTAGTAGAGACATTAAGACCCATTTCAAGGACTTTAACACCCATACCTTCACCCATCAAATTGTTTGTAAAGACATTAGCGTTCCTCTCACCCTGGAGAAAGACAAAATGTTGTGACACAAAAAAAGTAAATAGGAGAAGGGCTCAGTGGCTTGGGAGAGACGTGCCAAAGAGCCGTGCCTTCTTGGACATTTCTTTAAGTACAGCCAAGCGTAGTCCTCTCACACCACAACTGTGTAAATATACTGGGACAAAGTTCTGGAAAGGGTCAGCCACTGTTACTTCACACAGGAAACAGAAGATCACAAGGGTGATGTTTGTTAATCAGAGAAGTCACTGCAGGGAGTTTTAAGAAATACTTAGAAGACCTTTTGGTGCAGGGATGAACAGCAGAGATAGGTGCTGCTATGGCCGGCCTCTGGCAGGCCTATGGCACCCCATCATTCCGCTGTGGCACCAGCAGAGCCTCCGCCTCATCAGTGTTTGACAGCGGCGATACCAAGAGCGTCCGTCTGATGCAGGTGGCTGAACTTCACGGCAGCATCCAGGCTGTGCTGCCAGCTAGTGATCGCTAACTAGTTTCTCGTTATATTTTTTCCTCAACTACTGTTCTTCAAGAACTCCATCAGTAACCCTCTCTAGTCTGCTGATTCCCATTCCACAAACCCATCCCTGCACTTCATTTCTGCGCCAAAACGCGCATAGACTGCCTAAATTAAACTCAGCACGCAGCTCGGCTGTGTCTGTGCGATGTCCCCAGTCCCTCCCGACGCCTCTCAGCAATGGGCACAGCCAATTCGCGCCGCGCCGTGAGGGCCGGGAGCGGCTCTCCCTCAGCTCGGCCCCTCCGCCACCGCCAGGCGGCGCCAGGCGCTGCCGGAAGCGGGGNGGGCCGGGCCGGGCCGGGCCGTGCGGGGCGGCGGCCGCCGGCGGGCCATGCTGCTAAAGCTCCTGCAGCGCCAGACCTATACCTGCCTGTCGCACAGGTATGGGCCCTGCCTCTGCCTCGGGGGCCTCGTCCTCATGATCGTCTCCGCCCTGCAGTTCGGGGAGGTCAGTACGGCGCCGCGGCCGGCGCGGCGTGGCTGCCCCCTTTCCCCTACCTGCCTCCCTCCCTCCCTCCGTCCGTGCCGAGCCGAGCGGGGCTGGCGGGACAGGCGCAGCCCCGCGGCTGCACGGCCCCGGGGGGGGTTGGGGCTGTTTTTCCTCTGGGGAGCCGGGTAGTTGTGTTGTCCCGCGAGCAGCGAGGTCGCTCGCCGGGCGCCTTGCGGGTGACAGGTCCCGCCCATCGCGATGCCCCGTTCGCGCTGTGCCGAGGGCGCTGCCGCAGGCCCGCCGTGCCCGTGGGGACGGGCTCTGCCCGCATCCCGGAGCGCAGCCCCGCGGCCGCTGCCGCTCCCCAGGCCGCCCTGTCCCCACCTGTTGGGCTGCGGGGAGCGCCGGCGGTGGCAGCGCTCCGGGTGTCCCTTTGGGGTCTGCCAGGGACACAGAGCGGCGTGCTCGGGCAGCTGGTGTCGGCTGCTCTTGTGCAATTCTCTTCCACTTCCCTCATCAGGTGACTTATTGGTGCCGTGTTTTTGTTTGAGTCTTTTAAAGCCTGTGCTGGATGTCACCTTCCCATATCGACTGGGAGTGACAGAATTTTTCCCCTTTCCGGAGTTTAAGGAGTTAAATGTATCCTCCCTTCAAGCTGCGCACCAGCGTGTGCTTTGCTCGCCGCTTGTTACTTTGTTCGCCCGCGTTATTTTGTAAATGATGCAATGTAATGACGCTTTTTCTAGATACGGTTTTACACGGATGTGTTGTACGTTTAAATCTTCATTTCACATTGTCCTATTCATTTGGTAAGTCATCAGTGAAGGGATCTGGAGAGGAAAAAATTAATCCTGCTTCAATGCAGTGTTTGTGAATATAGTAAGGAATCAGGGAATTCAAGAATTTTTGTCAGTCTAAAAGGATGGCAGTGTTCAATGCAAACAGACTGGAATTTCCTGATTCCTAAGTTGTTCCTTTTTTTTTTTTTTTTCTCCTTCTCTATTTTAATTTAATGGGCTCTTTCAGATACAGGGGGGGAAAAAAAAGAAGAGCCGTGAAGAGTATTATCTGAAACTCTCGGGTTTTGCACAATCAAAACTTTATTGTGTTTACTAACACATCTTTGCATAAATTACTTAATCCCTGCTGTCTCACAGGGACCACAAGTTCCTGAAACACTTCAAAGCCACCAGCAAATTAAGTAATTGTGAATTACTCATAGGCACCTGTTTGTACATGATTATCAACTTGGATTGGTGTAGATTTCATGGTATTTCATGAGCATAGTTTTGCATTTTTTCAGAATGGGGACTTAAACCACAAGTTTAGGATATCACAGAACTCTTCAGGTTTTTAAAAATATTTCAGTAGTTGTCTTAAGTTATGGCTGATATTGGTGAGAATCAGTCGAAATCACTCCTCAGATTCTCCTGCTAAATCTTAGTTTCCTGCTTTCAGCCCTTTAAAAGCTACTTGGAAAGCTTAGATACAATTTAGAGAGCGAGCTATTAAACTGGGAGATTTATTTAAGAGTAGATTTTTCCAAATTATATGTTAGGAAAAAAGAAAAGTGACCAGCAATGTTTTCAGAAAAAACAAGCTAAAACACACCAACGAAACACCTGCACTTTTTTTGTTTTCTTTTCAAGCGTGGTAGATAAGCCTGGTAAGAGATGTTTGCATGCATTTTGCTTTTGCCTTTGTATTTTGGTAAACAGTGGTGATTCAATGATTTAGGAGAGACAAGGCTTGTGAGAACGAGCACTGTTAGACCTTTTCCAACAACTATCGTGGGAACGGAAAATGCTTCTCTTCTTCAGTAGAGTCTGCAAGGCAGCAACTAATAAAAAAATGTAAAACTGTTTGCAAAATGAAACCAAGAAATCTTTCTAGAAATTAATGGCTAAACCATTTTTAGCCATCTGCGGGAAACTGAAGCAATAAAAAGCAGTGTGAGGCCATGCTTATCAGACCTTGGTGTCTGAATGGCGTTTGCAGTTCTGCTTTTCCCCCACCCCCAGAGCCAGCTTTTTTTTTATTCTAGTAGGCAAAATTAGATCTGATTTCTTAGGTTCATGCTAATATCAATATTGCTGGTGGAGTAAAAATGGATGGTTAGGGCAAATAATTTGAGACTGGTAATAATGTTCTCACAGCCAGAAACTGAAAATGAGCTTCAATTGAAGGAAAACCTTGAGCTCAGTGAAATACTAAAGCATTGAGCATGATTCAGTAATATTTCTGCAAAAACATACTGGGTAGCCAGGTCTAAGTCAATGCAGTTCCCCGTTTGTAAGATGAGCTTTAAGTATTAGGGCATTTTGGTTATAAACCCTTCTTGGCCATCCTTCTGTGGGTAGCTCTGCTTTGTGAGATGCTTTATAACCAGAACATGCTAGAGCCACTGTTATCATCTGTCTGATACAGTAGCTCCTAAGAGGTGGCGTCTCTCACCTTGTTTATTAATGTTCCCCTGGTGGTTTTATAATATCGGTATGAAAAGTTGAAGCAAAACAGTCCCTAGGCATTATTGTACGATGGATAATGTGTCGGGGGGAAACAGTTGTAGGGAAAAAATTTATCAGGTGGGAAGAGTTTTTAACTTTGTTCCTTGATGTGTTCCTAAGAGATCTGTCCTCTGCTTTTTTTTGCTATAGTTACATGAAAGACAAAGGAAAAAGGCTGGAATGGTTAATGTTTTCCTTCTGGAGAGTCCTATTATTCATATAATATATTCTTACTCAAATACTTCTGTATTTCTTCTAGACACAGATCAGTCACAGTGTGTCACTTCATTATTATCATTGGGAGCAACTGTTTCCACATGGATATGAACTTCCAGTGTGTACTGTATTAAACTGGATATTTGGCAGAAGAACTTAATGCTTTATGCATAGAAAAGTGTGATAGTGTGTGTTTTTAAGGCAATTCTTGAACTTGGTATTTAAGGGAGGAGATTTTTATGCCTCCCTGAACAATGTGTGTCCTTTGTGTGAGGGGAATGGAAGTGTGCTGATGTGATCTTGGTTACAAAGAGACCGTCTGCAGCTCTGGCAGGAATTGCATGTGTGCTCTTGTCACCCAGGCACATGATGGAGCTTCCCTTCTCTATGGAAGGCTTTAATTTCCTTTAGTGGTGATGAGGGCAGAGAGATGTGTATCCTCTTGAGGGGGAGAAGGTTTGTTTATGGTTTTGAATGTGACCTTAGAGAAATGGTATATTTCATACCTCCCACAATACAAGAAATAAGTGATAATATTTAAATCTAGGAAGAGTGGTGTAAAGTAACTATCATAAAATACTATCTATCAAAGTAACTACTATAGTAAAATACTATCCTTTCCTGGTTTCCTTTCTTTTTGTTTTGTTGTTTTCATTTGTTTGTTTTGGGGTTTTTTTCTCTATCCAGTGCATACAAATATGTACTTATCCCAGTAAATTAGGTCACCACGCCTTCAACTCTAAAACAGCACAAATTGCCACTGTAGTTTTCAAGGCTGGACTTTTGCTGTAAAAGATGTCATATCAAGTTTATCTCAGAGGAGGGCCTATATGTTTTGTATTGCTTTTATCTCAAAATATTTGGACTTCTTTGTTATGTCGAAGCATAGTTGCCACTTTTAGTGTTGAAAAATCGTGGTTTTTTTCCTGTTTCTTTGCAAAACTCAGATTTGGGCAGTGCGTGTACTTCAACGTGTCCTATATGAGAATAGAAAGAAAGATGAGCAAAATTAATGCAGGGGTGTGTGTGTGTGTTAGGGGTTTCCTTCTTGAATCAAAGTATATTTGATTTAGGTCTCAGTTTTGGGAAAACATTCCTGAACTTTTAAATACGGAGAGATGAGGGGGAGGTGACCTAAATAAAAAGTAGCTTAAAAAGAATGTACATAAATCATGAAATCCTTTGTTGCAGAGAAAAGCAAAGTTTGTTTAAATTATGTATGCTCTTCAGTTCTGGGTCTGATTGCTGGCTCAATGTCATAATTTAGTTGAGATTGTGGTCTGCTCAGTTGTTTATTAATGCATAGATCGAATTGAATGAAATCAGTTGTGGTTAAACATTTCAAAACGTGAAATTTAAATATGTAACTTTAGAAGGTGGAGGCATCAAGTAGTTTTGGTTTTTTTGTCTTTGCAGGTTGTCTTGGAGTGGAGTAGAGACCAGTATCATGTTATGTTTGATTCGTACAGAGACAACGTCGCTGGCAAATCATTTCAGAATCGGTAAGCTATACCTGCACTTGAGAGTATTGCACAGTTTACTGTCTAATTAAATATTTAAATAAAGTATATTAGTTGAAGTAACATACTGTTGAGTAGAACCTTGTTGTATGGGCTCTAAATCCGCAGCAATTTCTAAACTTAGTGGTTTAAATATACTGCATAGTTAGTGCATGATCTCCCAGTTTGGAAGATTGGCATTTGAAAGCTCTAGTCATATAGAATTTACATTTTAAATGTGTTTAATTAATCCAGTCTGTAATGAAACATCAATATGGTGACAGTGTTAACAATGAAGGGAGGACATGACATGTTTTCCGTGTTAAGATAGGAAAACGTAAGTGCTGTTCCTATGTGCTTAAAGTTTCAATTTTCAGTGTTTCGAGAAGTTATTTTTAAATTACCTTACATTTTCTGTGATGTCTTATGAAGATCATTATTTAGAAGAGAAGTCACAAAGCTAGTAAGAAGCTTTTAAGAGCTGAGTGCATAGGAGAATCTCTCACAGCAAGTTGGAAACCAAGTGATATGGGTCATTTATTTCAGTTGTGTTAACTGCTACATGACTTCCTGTGGTTTCATCATTCATGTCTGAATAGCTGTGGGGTCTGTTACTCAGGGAGTAAGTGGACTGTGAATTGGTAGGTGGAAGAAAGCTACCGAGCAGGTATCATCTGACTCTTAATATTGAGGGACTTGACTGGGAAAAAAACTAACCCTGAAAGCAGATGCTTTAATCTGCCCTGAGGTTTGTTGCATCACAGAACAGTAGAAATGATCAGATCAATTTGTCACGCTTTAGTTGGTGTGAGTTAACTCAAAGTGCATTGCATGGTGTTGGTGAATACTATGAATTTTTATAGTCTCTTCTACTCTTCCGTTTTCCAAAGGATGACAGATGAAAGCAGATTGATATGGCTCATAGGGATGAATAGCTTAATGTTTACATGTTTTAGCAGTACTGAAGTAAAACATGGCAGTTTGGTCCTGTCAGTACTAAAACGCCTGACTTTGTGATAATTAACTGCAGTGTTTTTATAAAACCGTTGACTTTTTCCAAAACAAAATCACGAATCTTACTGTTGTGGTGTAGATATAGTCAGTTCCCGTTTCTGCAGTGTTTCCTTACTTCATTTTGGTTGTGTAAAGCACTCGTTTGTGAGCATTCATTTCTGTGGATTGTGAGCAAAACATCCAGTGCCTGGTGAGGAACTATTGGCTGCCTGAGCAAAAGCTTAAGGTTTTCATGATGGGTGCTTAAATTATTCCATTTCACCCAGATGCCTTTAACAATCTCATGTCAGGAGTAACAGAGATGTTTGCTGTGATATTTGTGTGCAGATACCAACTTCCTCTAAAAATTCATACCAACAAGAAATCTTTACAGAGACATAGTTTTAGGCATTTGCTAACTTTCAGACATCCCTTGTCAGGGGTTCAATTTATTTTTATTATCAAGCTTCACAAATGCAGTAATGGACCCTGTCTTGCAGCATGCACTTGCATCAGTGGTGGTTTGGTGGAGTTTTTTAGACTGGTGTCAATGCAACATATAGAGCTACACATAAACTGTGGACTGTGGATTTCCAGATTGAATCTAGCTTGTCCAGTGATTTTAATCAGTTCCTATTTTAGTGCTAGAGAAAAATATTCAGAATTGGAGAACAGGAGGCTCGTTGGTTAAGAAAATTAAGCAGGTGTACTGCCTTGTGGAAAGTAAAAACTACATGGCCTTTGGAAAATTTGCCTTCAATTGAATTTGAATTGTGTTGTTTTGTAGGAACTTTGCAGGTAAAATTCTCTCTTCCTGTGTAACAGTTGACTTGTAAACTATGGAAAAAACCTCACTGTGGAATGCAGACAAATTTGTGTATGTGGGCGAGCTCCTTATGAAGATAACCTCAGAGAGCCCACCACACAGAAACAATGACATCATTAGTTACACCTGAGGAACACTGTTCTCTGCCAGACCAAAGCAGACTTCTGGTTTCACCTTGAAGTTTAGCAATTGCTTTTGATTGTTTTTCCTTCCTGTTGCAAACCCTTGGCATCCCAGCTGTGGCACTTTTCAGGTAGCCACATCAGCTGCTGAACTTGGTACTTAGGTTGCCCAGGGTTTTACACAGCTTGAGACAGTGAAGTAGAAATTCCAGGGCTTTTTACCAAGTCACTTTATTATCCAAACTCATTTTTGAACACAAAGTTTTGATATGAAAATAAAAAGGGAGAAAAGGAAACTAAATAATGGCATTCCATGCGTGAGTGTCTTGGATGAGGACTGTGTTTTGTTACTCTACTTGCAAATGGTATTGTAAGTGTACTTTACTTACTGTACAGTGTAACTTTGCTGTTCCAGGATGTCATATTTAAAACTCAAAAATGTGTATGGAAAGATGTAAAGGAATAATCCTCATCTTTTAAAATGTGCAGGCTGATTTCAGTATGGTGCAGCAAGTGAGAGCTATCAGTGGTTGGCCAATCATTAACTGTTGAGCTGTGTGAGGCTGGAGAGAGGAAAAGACGTACAAATCAGGGAGCAGGAATAGCAGTGGAACAGCTGAGTTACTGTTAGTGCATAATTACAGAGCTGGAACAGGCAGGAGGGCTGGGAGGTTTACTATGAGCAGCTTAGACTTCTATTGTCCATAAAGAAGCTCAGCAAGGTTAGAGATCACCATATGGTAGCTTGGGAGAGATCCAAAATCTGCTGTACTCCTTCAGCAACAGTGGATGTTGAGACAAAAGTGTCTTCTACCTGCAATCTCAGCCATGACAATGGCTCTCTTATGCGAACACATCATGGGTATGGGAAATTCTTCCCAGCAAGAGTGATAGGTCTCCTGTCCTTGTGGGGGGAGCTGGTGGCTCTGGTTTTGTCTTCAAGCAGGATCCTGTTGATGGTCTTAGATTTGTAAGTAAGAAATGGTTTTTGAAAGAGGAAAGTGTAAAACCTCACCTTAATTAATTATCTGGGAGTCTCCAAGGAATTTCCAAAGTGGTGATTTTCTGTAGAAAGGTGTTAAGATAATTCCCACTTGGAATCAAAGTGCACCTTCGAGTCACATCTGTTAGTGAACCAGAAGTTAGTCATGTCAAAGAGGGGAAATAGCTGATTAGAAGGGTGGCTGTATTTAGTAAATTAACTCAGCTCATCTTGGGCTTAACATGTTTGCCAGACTGGTGTTGCTGATGCAGACCGAGTATATAAATCCATGTGAAGGGAGCACAGCTACATGATTTGAGAGAGAGTTTTTGAACTTCTCTGAACTTCAACAATTTGCAAAAGACTCTGCATATTAAAAGAGTGTTTGGGAACAATAGTGCTGAAGTGTAGTTAGTATCTGTTCCTTTTCATTTTAAACCATTTTACAGCAAAATTCTGCTACATACTTCTGAAAATATAAACTCTCAGTATACTTTAGGAAGCCATGAAGCCAGCCAGAAAGCTTTGGCCAAGTCCAGAAAGGTACAGTCTTAACAGTGCTACTTTGCTTAATGAAAAACAGCAAATTGATTTGGGATATCTGGTTTTTACTATTATGTTTGATAAACATTACTTTTTGAAACAATGTATGCTGTAAAGGTATATTAAGAAAATTTATTGAGTATTTGGATAAATTTTAAGCAATTAGACTACTGGATCTGCAAACAGTTCACTTATTTTTAACTGGTCTGTCTCTATTGCCACTGGTAATGAAGAATGAGCTCACCATGCCAGGGTTAATTGAGTTGACACACCTGCATCTGACCGAAAATGCTTTTCCTCTGTGGAATTTACTAGCATTTGGCTGTATGTGGCATAGTGTGGGAAATTACATAGGTATATGTGCTGCTGCATAGAGACACTTTCAGGAAATGGTAAAATGGAGAGAGGCCTCACAGAAGTCAAAATTGCCTCATACCATAGAAAGAGTCAGAGTTCTTTTGGACATATCATATTCTTCAATGAAGCCTGGGTAAATAAGCTTTGCCCTTTGCCCAGAAGGCTGAAGGTTGGGCATTTTTGAAATCCTCTGACTTGAGTTGGGTGCTTCCACCTAAAACACTCCTTTCCAAGCTGTAATATTCCAGGGACTGTGAAACCAGTAATTTAACTGATCAAAATAAATATAGAAAAGCTGGAGGAGCTCCTGCCATTGAATTTCTACTCCTTTGGAGGACATTTTAGTTCAAAATGTGCCTTGCAAATGAACCAGAAGCTAGTCATCTCTGGAGAAAAAAGTGAAATAATCGACTAGAAGGGTAACTGTGTTCAGTAAATTGACTTTTTTTTTAGGTAGGAGGGTAGCCTCCTGCAGATATGAGAGACTTTCTAGGTGGTGCTGCTGGGGAAGGCAGCACTGCTGCTGAGATGTTCAGACTCTCAGAATGACCCACTGTTATCCTCTGAGTGTTGCAGCTCAGTTAGGAACAGTGGTAAATTGAGTACGAAATGTTCCTGCCCATTGTGCTGTGACGAGCTACTGGATGACCTTTTACCAAATTTTGTGCTTCAGTTATTGAGTCTGAGCCAGTAGAAAGTGAAGCTGGGTGCAAGCTCTCTTTGTGGCATGCTGTGCAAGGGAAGGTGGATGAAATACCTGCTCTGTCTCTCTTTGAATGCTTTTGGAAGGATGCAGTGGGTGGAGAGGGAGCACCTTTGAACCTCTCTAATGCTGGGATCTATGGGTTCACACGATGATGTTTTCCAATGTTTGCTGGGCCATCTACAGTTTAGGAAGATATTAAATAGCTTTTGACACTGGAACTTTTGAAAATAATGATTGGAATATCCTCCTGCTGTATGGGACTGAGATTCACCTCTGGCAGCAGCCTGGAGTCTGCTGACACAAAGCTGTGGGCCTTGGAGAGGAGATTATCATAAAAAAAGATAGGAGAAGGGTACCCAAACCCCTTCCTTCTACTTTATGCATGCTAGGAAATCTGTACCACTCCAGAAACAGCTCCAGGATATTCAATTGTGTCAAGAATTAATTTGTCTGCTGTGTCTGGAGTCTGAATTCATGTACCCAAATTGGATTGCTGGTTTATGAAATGCCCTGTTAATATAATCTAAGAGACATTCCTAGGATAGAGACCTGGTCCTGCTGAGGTCTCTTTGGCTCTGTGCAATTAAATAACAGTAAGTATGATTTAAGTTATGCTTCATGCTGTCCTGCCTAAAGTACTTGGTGAATTAAGAATGTACTCAGGTCCTGGTACTGACTTGAAAAATATTTGATGGGTTTGAAGGAGTTGGGCCATGAGTTCATGTCAGTGAAATTTAGAGCATAAAGTTAGGATTTTCTTTAAGTTACTGAACAGTTAAAACCACTTTGTGTCCTTTTGGTTGATGTCTGTGCTGTTTTGTCAAAGGTTTATGTATAATTAGGACATGATATATATAGCTAAAGAGAATCTTTTTGCTTTGTCTTGTTTGCAGCCCAGACACCAAGTATCTCTGTTGTTAGACAGAAATTGCTATTGTAGGATGCCACGAACACTTGTAATGTAATATTAAATAGCTCATGTAGCTTTCCTTTGAATTGTGTAGGCTTTGTTTACCCATGCCAATTGATGTGGTGTACACCTGGGTGAACGGCACAGATGTTGAACTGATCAAAGAATTGCAACAGGTCAGGGAACAGATGGAGGAGGAACAGAAAATAATGAGGTAATAATCTTATGTATTTTTTCCTTTTAACTGACAGCAGCAATCTAAGGCTGTACTAGTTTTCTTTGTTATTTTTTCCCATGTTACTCAAGATGAAAATTCAAAGCGCATTTTCTCACTTCATTTGATTATCCCCAAAACCTTGTTTCAGTTCTACTTTTAGCTGTCAAGTACTGTCTAATTAGAAAATTGTTTAAGATAGGCATAAGAATTAAGGCTGTTCTGTCATGAATTTGTAAAATGCCATGTTGAAAACTGTGCGTTGTGTATGTCATTTTGTATTGATTTCTATAACTCAGTTTGTAAATAAGAATAATAATAATAAGACTATGCCTCAAATATATAACCTCTCTTCATCCCTTTTTTCTCTTCCCACCCCCCCGGTATTTCTTTTTATAGTGGGCTTCATAAAATCCTCGGCATGTTTGTTAAATTCTTCTTTTTAGGTTAGTTAGATTCATAGTCTCATGAACACTGAAACTGAGAAATGGGAAAATAATTTATGCATGTTACAAAGGTATGAGTTGGCTTTTAGCTAAGGAAGCAAAGACATGTATTGCTGCATTTGTTGTTGTAGGTTGTGCTATACAATTCTGCAAAATTACTGATCTAAGCCTTCAAACACAGGCTGCTGCAGATACCTTGGATTATGTCTTGTAACCATTGATTCAGTTTTTGATAAGCAACTCTGCTCAGATGATCTGTTTTGGCCAGTAAATATGATAAATGGAAGGGCAAGACTGTATTTTAAGGGTTACAATCATTTAGTTCAGAATAATGAGAAATCCACAAGTAAGTGTGTAAGAATTTTGGCATGTTATGTCTTGCAGTTTAGGTACAATTGACAGTATGATCTCAAGGGAAATTCTGGCTCTTTTCTTTGTTACCTAAACACTGAAAAAACTTTAAATTTGTTGTCTTTAAACATAGACAGCCTCTGCTCTGAAAAGCTTTCAAATTTATGCTAATATTTTCCTAGCAGTTCATATAGCTAATATTAGTGGGTTTAGCTTTGTCATCACTCATGCTGTGATTACTGTTTCAGAAAGGGAAGAACACATGTTGTTTTTTTCCACACCACTGCTTTGGAAAGTTGAACTTAAGCTTATGAGTAAGACTTGTGTCTATACCATGTTTACTATCTACAGGGACAGCTGGTTCTCTCTCCTGTAGATAATTTTTTTCGTGTGCTTTGAAATCAATGACCACTAGTGCAAAAAGAACTGTTCCATAGACCTTATCAGAATATTTATATTAGGCAAAACAATCAAGGCAACCTAGTTTCAGATCACTTCATTCTGGTTTCTTACCAGTGTTTTTCACGTCAACATGGCTTTTGTTAAGTAACCTAATAATAACCCCATAAATTCCTGTTGGCAAAAAGAGTCCTGCTGCCACAATTCTCAGCACAGCCACGAATATTTGAGCTCCACACTGCACGGGGGTGAGCAGTGAAGGGCACGAGTGTCAGCCTGTGCATGTCTTGGCAAGGCCAATGGCAAGGCCTTGGCAGCTTTTTGTCTGGGTTATTGGTGCTTTGACAACATGTCCCTGACTCAATTAATGATCTGAAATTAGACTCGGTTCTTTACTGTCAATTCAGTGTTATTTAATATGCTTGTTTTAACTTTGTAATAGGGAAATCCTTGGAAAGAATGCAACAGAACCAACAAAGAAGAGGTGAGTTTTTGTGATTTTTGGGGCATAAATTGGAATAAATGATATTCTACTCATTGTTAGGTGAAAGCAGATGCTAGTTGGGTGGGTGGTTTGGTTTTCTATAGCCTATGCAGGCTTTCCTATGTCACTTCAAGAGCTGACACCATGATAATATACGTGTTGAATACAAGTAATGTTATTGTGACATATATGAAGGAGCTTCTTAAAACAAAACACTTTCTGGAGTTTGGAATGCATATCCCTGTCACTGTTTAGGGATAGCTCCATGAAAGAATTTTCATGCTTTTGAAGCATAAAGCTCCAGGTAGATATTCATTAAAAGTTCAATGTTGCTTTCAACTGCCATTTGTATACATGGCACTGCAAGTAATTGTCTATGGAGGGTCCACACCTCTTGTGGCTCTGCTGCCTGGAAGCAGCAGGATCTGGTCTGTCCCAGTCATTTGGCTTGGTCCTTCTGTTATTTAGAGATTTTTATAAGGTCTCTTCTGTGGGTGGATTTGGAAATCTTGGAACTTTTGAAAAAACAGTTATGGGAATGAACTAAACACTACCAGTCAGATATTTGCCTTCTGCAGGAAGCATGCTTTCAGTAATCTCTCCCTGTTACAGCAAACAGATCAGATTTTACAAAAAATTTTCTCATTGTATCCAAGATTGATTTCTGTCTTAAGTTTTCTAGTGGTGTTAAATATGCCTTTGGTATTTTGCTGTAGTGAGAAGCAGCTGGAGTGTTTGCTGACACACTGCATCAAAGTGCCCATGCTTGTCCTGGATCCTGCCCTGCCTGCCAACCTCACACTGAAAGACCTGCCGTCCGTTCATCCTGCTTTACAAGCTGCTAACAATATGTTCTTTGTAGCAAAACCAAAAAATCCTTCTACCAATGTGACTGTAATTGTTTTTGATAGCCCTAAGGACGGTAAGAAGCTTTTTGTCAGAGTCCATCCCGTTTTCTAGAGCAAGTTTTTCAAGCTGCTGTGAATTAGTTTTGGGGTTGTTTTTTTTTTTTTTCCTCCAGTACTGACTTTGATGCTGATTTTCTGTTTGACTTTAGCAAGTCATTCAGTGTCTCTTTGGCCCTCAAACTGTTTCTCTAAATGATGACATTAATGATACTGTTTACTTACCTCCCAGACAACTGATTACAGATGATTAGAGTTCTGTGCTTTAAAAAGCTATTGCAAAACAGGTTTGATATCTGAATATCTGTGTTGCTCTGATAATCTCAGGAGGCTGGGGTTTAGACTGAGGAAGATTACTTTTAGAAATCCTCTTTTAATTGCTGTGATGTCTAGTTTGACTAGAGTTCATGTGCAGTATGTTCTGCCCTTGTTCCAAGGATTGCCAGCTGTAAAACAAAACTATTCATGTGTTCAGCGTACATAAGTAGGGTCTTAGAGCAGGTATGAGTTTCATATTTTGTTTAATATGTGGTGCCTGACCACTAGTCCAACACTGGTCTTTATTTTACCATCAAGAATTATTTACTGTTTATAAAGACAACTTTTCACACCATAAGTATTCAAATATTTTAATTTGCAAAAATATGTCTTGGTTACTAGAATATAGAAAAGAAGTGACTTTATACTGAAAGAAGTTTTTTATTTGCAATGCATTTTATGTATTCTAGTTGAAGCTGCCCATTCTGGAATATTAAAAGACAACAGCAAACAGATAGTATGGAGGGGTTACTTGGTATGTACTTTTACGATCTGTTGATTAGCTTTTGTATGTGTTAAACATTCTGTACATTTTTGGAAAGTTTCTGTGCTATTCTCTTTCCATAACTCACATGTAGTGAAAAGTGAAAGCTTTTACATCAACCGTTATTTTTATGAGAATTATTCTGCATTTAAAAAGGTCTTTATACCCTGTTTTCTTGTTTTTAGACTACAGACAAAGAAGTTCCAGGTCTGGTATTAATGCAAGACTTAGCCTTTCTTAGTGGATTTCCAGCTACATTCAAAGAAACAAACCAGCTACGAACAAAACTGCCAGAGAGCCTGGCCTCTAAAGTAAAACTGGTAAGGCTCTGGAGGAGTGAGTGCCTTAGCTGTCTTTTGGTCTTTTGGAATGGCTCAGATATGGAATCTCACCCACCTAGGAGACTTAGGATATTTCTGAGAGTAGTCTGGGTTTTTTTGTGTGATTCTTCCCTAGGCAGTGAAGCAGATAGTGACTCAAAGAGTTATCTGCAGAAGACCAATTGTCCATTCTGTGACTGCAAGTTATTAGGCATTACATTTGCTAGCCTGCAGCTGATTAAAAGGCAGCCTTATCAGTTTCTCTCAGCCATTTGCTGGAGGCTGTTTTCTTGCTGTAGGATTCTAGATCACTGGCTTGTTTAATGTGACAGAATTTTGTTTATGTAGCTTCTTAGTTTTTTTCTTCCCTCTTAGCTCTCTTAATAGTAACAGCACTGAATGCTGTGTTTCTCTCTACCACATACTCTCTGGGGTCTTGAGCAAGTTGCACTTCAGCTTATGCACCTGCAAGGCAACAGAAAACAACTTGTGTGACTGCTATTTAGTGCCTTCTGTTCTCCCCTGCCATTTGGATACCTGTTAGAGTTACAGCCTGGTTTAATGGATAGGTGAAAGTTTAAAAAGTTTGTTAAAGGCATTGGCTTTTGTACTGGAGAGGGATGTGATTCATGGTGTGAAAAGGACTGAGGCCGAGGAGTTTGTGGAGGAGAAGGAGTTAGCAGGCAAAATGGGATGGCAATCTGTAGGTAATTTGTCTTCATTATTCTGATGTCCACCTGTAGCATCTGCTAATTCCCTTTATGGCTTGTTCTTGGTGCTCAAATGAACATGAGGTCCTGTTCCCATTTTTATGTTGTTTTTTTTTTTTTTTTATTGGCAGGCTGAGCTAACAACTCATGTACTCTGTTGCAGAAATTACTTTCTGTAATTCCTTTCATAGGCTGGTCACACTCCAACATAATGCAAGCTGAAATTCTTCTTTCTTGTCTCAACTTGTGTTAGCTGTCTTGGAGTCTTGCTAATGGCAGAAACCTTGCAAAGTAAACACATATGTACCTGTCTTCCTACATGCTCTAAAAATAGAGAGAGCTTTTAAACACTTATTTAAGCTTAAATAGGTATTTTCTTTTGCCTTTGCATCTCTAGTGTCACAGCAGTTAAATAATAGTGGATGTTCATATGGTTCTTTGCTGTCCAGATGAACATAAAGGCTGCATCTCTGGGGTGTCTTAGATATGTTTCCCATCTCCTTGTCTGTTTTTATGGAAGTGACATCCCATGCCTATTATCTTTCTGTACGATTTTCCCTTACCCTGTCTTGGTTGTGTTTTTTAATTTGTCATCAGTCATGTGTCATCTATTTGTGCTGATTCCCTTTTCCTTGGTGTGTCCCTATCTTTGTGTAAACATTGCCATTGTGATCAACTCATCTGTTCCTAAGAACTCCTCTTCTGCAGTTTGGTTGGGCATATCTCTGTATAAAGACAATTTTTTTCTCAGGTATCCACAACATTCTGCAGTTTTCTTTCCTGTCATCTTTCCTGTCTGTGTTTCTTTTCTTCCTGGTGGATGCTTTAGAGCAATTAAATTGGGATTATTATACACTGTGTGGCCATAGGAGTGAATTCTTTCCCAACCAGTCCCCTACTTTTGACAGCAGCAAGTTATGTATGTTATAAAGAAACTTATGTATGTGAATGTAAGAAATGTTTTATTTTCATGCATAAACATTTTTACGTATCAAGTATGGATGAGATTGTTTCTGTAGAAGCCTTTGGTATGTTCTGAGCTCAGTCAGTTCTTCTCTCAGTTGGTATTGTAGGTAGGCAGTAATGGTAAATACAGCCAAACGTGGTTTTCTTCTTACCAAAGGGAGATGCTAGGTTAATGCTACAGTTAAGTAGAAAAAAGGTTGATTATTTACAGTCTCCACAGACGTTTGAAGCAATTCCTCTCTTGCTGTCATTTCTGGAATCCCTGAAGTGGTGTGAGATGCCTTGTGGAGAGGAAGAAAGTTGCATCTGAGCTTGTGTCTATTCATAGATGCCTCCTGATGCTTGATGGGTTTCTGTGTGCTTTAAGTGGCTGTTTCTTAGTTCAACACTACAAGTAAAGAAATAATAATAAAAACTTTGAACAATGCTGCTGTTAGAAGGGAAGAAAGATGGGAAGGGGAGGAGTGTAGTTATTGGTGCATTTTTGTTGAATGTTGATAATGCTGTTTTAGTTGGATTGCTTTTGTTTGGTTGAAATAACTTCTCAATCCAAAGAGGAACAAAAATTGTTCATTGAGGCCAGATATTTTTTCTAAAAATCTAAATATCTGAACAAAGCAGCTGAGCTCAAGTAGAGGTGATTAAAATATGAAGATTCATTATATAATGGATCTATTTTCAAGGTGAATTATGTGTTACAGTCTACTAAATTTTTGTACTTATGGCCTGCACTGCAGTGTAATGATATGGAAGTTTATTTCAAGATGAAAGTTGGGCAGCAGTGTGTCTGCTGGTCACATTTGTTGTTGTAGGTTGTGTGTTATGACAGATGAAGCTGAAAGTTATATCTGACAGCTTTTTATTGTCCTTGGGTTCTTAACTGAGCATTAGAAAGCCACTAGATGGAGGTGTTTCTCTGGTTGTGCAGCTGATGGCTGCAAGACTGTTTCTTTGAGATTTCCTAAGACCTTACCTTGGACCCATACATGAAGAACAACTGAATATTTCATTTTCACTTCCCTCCCCACCTTCCCCCCCTTAACTACATTTCTAAAGGAAACTATTTGTCAGCGTAAAGAGAAGCTTGTGACTTAAAAACTGTGTTGTGATGTAAAGACTGACAAGGAAAGGATTGACAAGGCAAGGGGATTTGATTTGTTTGATTTTGGGTTTTTTGAAGCTGTCATGCTAGCAGTTTTTCACTGAAATTATATACAGGAGTGAAAATTTTTGGAGAAAGTTGATTTTTTTTTTTTCCTTCAAGACTTGATATCCTGATTGCTTCAAGGACAACTAAGAGCTTGTAGATCTCCCTCTTTGCAAATATCATCTCCTTTAATCCACATGCACACGCACATACATAAATATGGACAAGTTATGTTAGAAACTTAGGGCTGTCTTAATGACCTTGTCTTACTAATGGAAGTAAATCCACATGGGATACTGCAGGAACAGTGATGCTGGGTGTTTGCTGTCCTCACTGGAGGATGGAGGGTCTGGGATTCTTACTGCTGCTCATCAGTGTTTCTGGAGCAGACAGGTGGCTTCAGGAGCTGGTGTGTGAGCACACAGATGTAGTAAGTAAGCTTTGTAGAAAAAAAACCTGAGGCATTGCTTTAGTTTTGACTCAGAGATGCCCCTCCTGCTATGTCATCTTATAAAGGGAACTTGAGGCATTTTTAAAGACAACAGTGTTTTATATTTGGAAAGCTTTTTGTAACTCTTTAATACAACATATGCTTCCTTTCCCTTGCTGTGTAGAGGCATATGAGTTTTCCTAATATCCACATTGGAGTGGGAAAAGAGGAGCTTCTTATTTCTTTAATAATCAGCTTTGGTCATTAAGAAGATAAGGTATAATAATTTAAGGACTGGTTAGGAATCTAAGTCCCACCTCAGAAAAAAAAAAAAATACTCTTGAGGCCTCATACCTTGAGAAAATGGAAATGAAGGTATTTACTTCTGCATGGGGTGTCTGAGCTCATCTGGCTCCTAGTCTAATAAGCTAGAAGTGAAACATGCAGGCTCCATGCTGGAGAACCTGCATTTCAAGTTACCTGGTGGAGATAATGCAGTTTTCCTGTCTTGCTTTCAAGAGTGTGATAAAAATGTGTCCCAGGGGTGGTCTGGGTGTGTGCCTGCAAAGTGTGTTCCCAGCTCACTTGCGTTAGCAAAGGCTCACGTGGTCACGCTGACTCTCTACTTCTACCTGCTTGTTCTTCTGTTTTGACAATACCTTTGGATCTGCTGACCTGTTTTGGCAGGATGATGTTCTCTGGAAGGTAATATTTTAAGGGAATGGGTGATTGCATCCATCCCTACTGAGAGGAGGTTAGTACCTGTGAGACATTAAAAAATCTGCCAGGACACAAATCCATTTTGAATGTACCAACAACAAAATGCTTGGAGCAGAGCTTGCAATTTATTATAATCTAGTTAGTTATTTCACCAGATAACTTCACTGAAATCTAACTTTGTTGATAGTTCTGCTTAGGAAAAGATTGGTTTCTTAAAAAGGTATTATTGGAAAAAAACCCACACTGATGGAATAAAAATGATCTATTCAGTGCAGGGGTTAGCTTAACTCTGATGCTGAGAAATGGTGCATGTTTTTCCACTGTTTCTTGTATGCATTTGGAATATTAAAAATTTTAAAAAACCACATCATATATGCTGTGTTAGTGGGGGGGGAAGTCTTTGTAATAAATCTAGTTAGGAGTCTATAGTACAGGTACTTATTTTGCTGAGTTTGGGAGTGAGTTAAAGAGAAACTGAATGTTCTTATATGCTTTCGAAGCTCTAAAATGGTAATATTTTGGTTTGTTGTATGTGTGATTTACGAGACAGATTCTAAGGGACAGTGTGACACTGTTGTAGTGCTAAATAAAGCACATACCCAGTGCTGGCAGCTTTGCAATCTGCAGCATTTCAATACTGATATTTTTGGAGGTTGCTGCCTGCAGTCTGTAACTATACCTCAGCCATTTAGCTGCTGAAGCCATCCTTTCCACCCATAGGTTCAGATGATTCCCTGGAAGGTCTGAGATTTATCAGATTTTTCTAATGACAGGCCCCATAAGTCAGATTGAAAGATCTCAAATAGCACATGAGTCAAAGCATCAACAGCTTTAAAATGTCACAAGTGGAACAGCTGGTCTTGCTAAGGGAAGAAGGGCTGCTAACTCTGGGACAAGTGTTGTTTTAAAATGAGCAGAAAGGGTCAGATTTAATAAAAAATAAAGAAATAAAACCACTTAGAGTTATTATGAAGGGAGCTGTGATGTTTTTGCTGGTTTTGAACATGATTATTCAAATTTGACAGCTTATGAATTGTGTTTACACTGGAAATTTGGTAGATGTGGTTGTCTTATGTTGCCTGAAGAAACAGAAATTAAGCATAGAATCAAATAAATATTAATGATTAACTGCATTTATTCTTAATTAGACTGTTGAATGCATGCACTTGGAAAATCAAAGTGCAGTCCTGCTTTTAGCTTGATTGGGTCTGCTCATGCTACTTCATATGGTAAATACAGCATTTATTGGGTTATGCCATATTCCTAGGGAGATGCTTTGATGCCCTGAAATCTGTAAACTATACTCATTGTTAGGGTGTGTGTAGTGCAAGCCCCTGATCCTGTGCATTATGAAATCTGATATACAGGCTTACTGGTGGCAAGAGATAAAAACAGCAAACAGATCAAACAGTCCACAACTAAGAAATGACCTTAGCAGCATATTGGCAACCAGCACTAAAGACTTGGAGACCCACATGGATTAGCTCTGGAGCCCTTTGTATCTCAGATTTCGGAGCTGTAGGTTGAACTAACTGTAAACCATTCTGAACATTTCACGCTTCTGACAGTGACGATACATCACTGCCCTTAATTTTCTGGCAAAATCATTCCTTGTTTAAGATGGGGAAAAAAAAAGGCCAATTCTTTCAGTCATATAATAAATGTTAATAAAACATGATTTTTTTTTTAAATTGGAATGACAGAGAATGGATGGGGACTTACTATTCATATACTCTGAAAATAATTGAAACATGAACAGGTTTACCATTGCTGGTTTACCATTGTGTAAAGAGACATTTACTTTGCAAAGTGACAATTAAGCATAATGTTCTGTATCTTGAAATGTTTTTCGGTTCCTATTTTACTACTTCTTTTTGTGTTTTTTACAAAACTGTAACTCTTTAAAAACGGTGCTTACCAGTCATTCTTATTAGTAACTCTAGTAAAAATAATACAAGAAAAAGATGGAAGAGTGCTGCTGGAGCTGTTTTCTCTGCTTGTATAGTTGCAGCTGTATTCAGAAGCCAGCGTGGCTCTCTTGCAACTGAATAACCCCAAGGGTTTCCAAGAACTGAGCAAGCAAGCAAAGAAGAACATGACTATAGATGGGAAAGAATTGACACTTAATCCTGCTTATTTACTGTGGGACCTCAGCTCTGTCAGTCAGGTGGGTAAATTCTCTTACAGCAGGTAAATGTTACAGCATTTAAAAACTGCAAGTAGAGGCTAACTAGTCAATGATAAGGAATGTGGGATTTTTTCCAGAAGCTTGGAAGTATTAAGAATCAAATATTTATTAGCTTGTAAGAAAACATGACGAGAACGCTGTCCAGTTCTCAAATCAATGGGAAAGAAGGATCAAACAGTGTGATATTTAATTTAAGTTTTCACGTTCTTTACTAAGGGAAAAATGTTGCCCTCTGCACATGTACTGATAAAGCTGTGTGCAGTCAAGTCCTGAAAAGCTTAACTGATCCTGAGTGGCAGATAAACAGGCTTCTTGTGTGGGGAGATAGAGGGTTCTTTTAACAAACATGATTATCTCATTTCCAGTATATTTCTTGGGCATCTTTTGCTTTGCAGCATCATTTATGCTGAGCCAAGTGCTAATTGCTTCTCTTTCAAAAATGTTGAAGTCCTGAAATACAGATGTCTGTAAAGAAAGGTGGTTTGCTTTAAATGCTTTTGATACAATGAAGGATGTTTGGTTTAAGAACAGGAAATTAAATAACAAGGTGTCTGTTTCAAGATAAGATATTCTAAATCCTGGGGTTTTTCCTCCTGCTGGAATTTAATTTTACAGTAAATCTCAAGTGGCATGGTTGATGCCACTCCTGAAAAGCTTGCGGTCTGTCATCGTATCCCGTGACCTGGACTTTTGGGGAATTCTTCTAGTTAATACCAACCCTGAGCTTGAAGTTTGTATTTCTCCATGTTGAAATTATGCTTTGTTTTGTGAATGTGCACCTAGCCAATGGCTGCTGGTGTTGCTAAAATGTTTTCAGTTGTTACTCTTTTGTGAATGTGAAAGCTGTGTTACTGTACGTATTAGAAAACTTATGTACAGTGTGTAGAATCTGCAGTGAAAATGGTAATTATTAAACATTCATCTATTTTCTTGGGTTTTCTGTTTCATTTGGGCTTTAGAAATGTTCATTTTGAGCAGTCTTATTTGCTGGTTTTAGTAGAGGTTACTAAGTTCTCATGAATGTGAAAAGAAACGTACGTTTCAGTGTCCTATAACCTAATTTTGTTACTTAACTGATGAATTTCTGACTGAAATGTTGTCTACATGATAAAAATATTTGAAAATGTTGAGCTGTTTGATAGTGAACATTAGGCTAAGTTTTGTTCATTTTCTCCTGCTTAAATTCTTTAGAATAATAGAGCAGAGGGTAATTGAAGAGCAGCTACATCATGACACTTCCAGTATATCTGTATTAGGTGACATTTTTATACAGCTTATGATGCAATGTACTTGAAAGGCCCCAACCTCTTGAAACTGGATTTCTGAAAGGTGATGTTGCTGGTTTGAAATGCAGGGGGGGTGGTTTTTTTGCTTCATTCTTCAAGAACTTCTTTCAGCATGGTCAGGAGACATCCTAATGGTACGAGGTGATCAGCCAGTGACGTCAGAACACTGTATTGTTCACCTTGATAATTTGGAAGAATATGATTCTTTATAAGAATAATGGTTATTATCAATGTACTTTTTATTTTTGAATGTCTAAGTCCTCAAGTGCTTGTGCACCCATATGCCAGAGCACACTGTCCTTACCTAGCTAGGTCGGAACTTTAGTGCTCTGTTTAAAAATCTAAGAAAGGAATTTTTTTCTTTCTCTAGTCTAAGCAGGATGAAGATGTTTCTGCCAGCCGCTTTGAGGACAATGAAGAGCTGCGGTACTCGTTGAGATCAATAGAGAGACACGCCCCTTGGGTGCGGCACATTTTCATCGTCACCAATGGGCAGATTCCTTCCTGGCTTAACCTGGATAATCCTCGGATAACTATAGTGACACATCAGGTAAAATTCAACAAAACTACCTCTCTGAAAAGGCCAGCAAAGATACCTTGTTTGATTTGAAATGCAGTTATCCTCTTGCAGCAAAAGGCTGCATTTATTTGGAAGAAATGACAACCTCTTCCCTGTCTCACCCAGGGTTTTATTATGTATGTCCTTATATTTTGCCTAAACAGATAGCTGAGTATATATCAGGCCTGTATTTATTTCACTTTTCCAAATATTGAAGCTTCAGCTAACATATATCGATGTCTAATTTCCTTATAGAGTCTGTTTCTAAAAACCTGGGGAGAAGCAAATGTAATCTGAATCTATAAACAGTCTCTCAGAACTAGTAATAACTTAATAAGCTTGTGCTGAGACAGGATGGATTATAATTACTGGAACTAAGAAGATGGCTACAAAAAAAGTAGCTATGTGTTCCAAAAATGTTACTTAAAAAGAGAAAGGGAATCCTTCAAGCTTCCCGCGTAAGTGAAACCAAAATTCTCTAGTAGCTTATTACAAATTCAGAAGTAATTTTGGTCTCTGGACATGCCATAGGAACACTGCCCAACTGAAGTGCTAAAGAGATGCTTATTCAACTTCTGCTGTCTGCTGGTGAAGTTACTTGAAAGAGATGCAACAATCCTGACTTTTTGAATGCTGTAACAGGTTCAGTTTGCTGGAACTTTTGTGCAGCCTGAAATTCATGAGAATTATAAGTGTACACTGAGCCTGCTCCAGTACTTGGTGAAAGAGGAGTGTGTGAAAGTTTGTATCTTTGTGATCAACTAGGTGCAGTTTCTTAGTTAAGCAGCAGAACTGAAAACGGGTTTGTGTGGGAAAAATGAGATATTGAAGTTGTTGGGGTTTTTTTTTTTGCTTAAGTATCTTTACTGTTTTCTTTTGTATCTATCCTTGTTCTTGATACATTTTGGTTTTTTTAGTAGATACATATCAAATATCTGGTGTGCTTGACCTTTTATGGTTTTGTTTTTGTGGGGTTTTTTATTTATTTCTTTTCTGCCTTCTGAAACTGTTTTTGGTTGTTGAGGATTTTCTTGTTTTAGGAAATATTTCGGAATGTGAGTCACTTGCCTACCTTCAGTTCACCAGCTATTGAAAGTCACATTCATCGCATCAGTGGCCTTTCTCAGAAGTTTATTTATCTCAATGATGATGTTATGTTTGGGAAGGATGTTTGGCCTGATGATTTTTACAGTCACTCGAAAGGTCAAAAGGTAAGCCAATATGAAAAGATATTTTAGCAGAAGTAGAACTTTTCTACTCTAATACAATAAAAATCAAAGGAATGCTACTCAGAAAGGGAGAGCACTCACTCCCCCTTTTATCTCTAAAGGTTCATTGTTCTTAACTAGAGAACTGTTAGCAAAGGTTCAGGGTGTGGAAGGCTCTTCTCTGTATTTGTATGTGGGCTGTGTTGATGTTTGTAGGATTACTTTTTCTCATATTCACTCCTAGGTTTGGGGGTTTATAATGGTTCCTCTGTCAGGATTCACTCCAGTTTCAGTGTTATTCTTTAATTCTCCTACTTTCTGTTGGAGCACTGGTAAGACTGATATGTTTGGCAGCTGTCAGACTTCCTTCCCTGTAAATTCTTTTTGTTTTGTGGGAAATACTCAAACGAAAATCAACTTTTCTATGGGAACACCGAGTTCAAATGACATTTAAACTGGTCTAATATTTAAGTTTACCGTTAATTGCCTCTGTTTCAGACACCCATAACATCTTTGCCCAATTTATATATAGTTATATTATATATATATTTGCTAAAATAATAAATATTGTTCCACGTTTATGAATTTAAAGTAATTTAGTCTTTCAACAAAGCCATTATCAACAACTGGGGTTAATCAAGAAAAGCAGGCTGAGGAAACATTAGCAATAGTTATGTACAAACACTCTGGCTGCCAGCAGGGTTTTCATCTGTTAGCTTGATCTACAAGAGTGACATGGAGGAAAGAATTGAAGATTTATATATGTTATTTCTATCAAAGCAGTGAGTACACATAAGGCACCAAAGACCACTGAATTAAACATTTTATGCAGGCAGATGTGCACACTTGCACACAAATACAGAAGGGTTGGACAAAACTAGTTTAACCTACATTAAAATAACTGCTTTAGTACTTGAGAATGATAGGAGGCTTTTTAGTTGTTTTAAATCTCTAAAGATGCAGGCATATAACTGCAAAATCATATTGTTACAGCATTTTTGTTGTTCTTTAGTTATTCATCCCAGTTATGATGATGAAGTCAGCTTAGGTGCAGTGTTGTTCATAATAACCTGATCAGCAAGTGTTAACTGTAGGAAATGTGCTGCTAAAATCTTGAAACAATAAGGTCTAAAGGAAAATGTGTGCAGTTTTTAATGCCTCCTCAGCTGAAAATACACACATACTTTTTTTTTTATCCTGCCAATTCTTAAAATTATTTAAGTCATAGAGGATCAGATGCTTCAGGGATTATGTTCAACATGTGCTGCTTATCTCATGACTGGTTAGTAATGAAGAAATATTTTGAGTAGGGAGAATGAGTGAACTGCAGAGCTATTTCAGAGTTTAAATTCACCCTTCCTATCTGAAAAAAGGGAAGATATGAGTCTTCATTGGAATATGGTTTGCAGAAGTAGATTTGGGAAGTCCTGCTTTCCATTTCTGGCTGTTGCTGCTTTGCTGTATGGCCCTGGGAATTCTTCAGTTCTTCCTTCTGTTTGAAGGAGATGACATTTACTTCACAGGCAGTGGGCTTTAAATGCTGTTTGTAAAGCTCTGTGGAATCTTAAAGCACTGTACACAGGGAACCTTTATTGTAAGTCTCCATATTCAAAGAAACAACGTCAGTTGACTTCTTTTTGCCAGCCCTTGTCTCAGACTGTAATGTTGTTGCAGGTTTACTTGACTTGGCCTGTGCCAAACTGTGCTGAGGGATGTCCTGGCTCATGGATTAAAGATGGTTACTGTGATAAAGCCTGCAATAACTCAGCATGTGATTGGGATGGAGGTGATTGCATTGGTAAGACAGCAATGTTGAATTTAGAAAAAGTAAACTGTTCGTTTTTCCTTACAAGAATAAGTCTGTAATTTTCCTTCTTCATACAATTACAGAATTTGCCTCCCTTAGTAATAAAGAAACAAAATTTCTTGTAAATTTCTATAGAAAATTACAGGAAATAGTAGGGCATAGGATAATCTTTCTTTAGGTATCAAAGTTGACTAGCTGAAAGGAGGGGTTTTGAAATTTAAATTATTATATATTAACAATAATATACAGTATTTTATATTCTTTGGACTCAGAATCCAAATAATAGTGGACTGTGAAGCTGCACTATTAGTTTCTAGATCAAATTTTTGGGACTGCAGTGTAATAAAACGAAGTGGTACTTCTGAATTGAGGAAGTGATACCTTTCTAGGAGGCTGTAAAGTCAAGACTGCAAGCACAAGGAGTAATAAATCAGTTTTCTGCCTGCCTTTTTGAAGTTAAGACAAAATATGCTGGCACTTTGGATACCCTTTTCATTTGATTCCTAAACTTCTACGCTGAGTGCAAAATCTACAGTTTGCACAAACTCACAGAGGTCTAGTTAGGATTTGCCCCTTTTTAATTTCACTGATGATTGTTGAGTCTTCATTCTAGCTTTAACACTGTGGTTTAAATGTGCCTTTCTTCAGTTATTTGAAATTCTTATTTCTGGTGGGCTTGTTTTTTCTGTTTTTCTCTAGGTAACAGTGGGGGTAATCGCTATGTTGCTGGTGGAGGTGCAGTTGGAGGCATTGGGAATGGCCCACCGTGGCAGTTTGGAGCAGGAATAAGTGGTGTTTCCTACTGTAACCAAGGCTGTGCTAATTCCTGGCTAGCAGACAAATTCTGTGACCAGGCTTGCAATGTCATCTCGTGTGGATTTGATGCTGGTGACTGTGGCCAGGGTATGTAAAAAGCATTGCTGATAAACTTTCTATGGGGATTTTTTTGAATTGCCTGACCTTTTTTGGTTCCTCATTACTCTCACATTGGGCTAAGGTGTCCTGTACAGTGCTGTGGGAAAGAGCTGGTAGCAGCTGGAGAAAGTCAGGTGTTTCTTGTAGTCACTAATCCAAGCCTGGATCAATATTATTTTCTGCTTTATTTACTAAAACTGTTAGTGACCAAGCATGGGTGGGAGCTCGATACCTTATGGAGCAGCAAGCATCAAACTCCTTGCCCCAAGAAGCCAACATTCCAAGTAGGGAAATCCTATTTCAGTTATGCAAAATGTCTTTACCTGACTAAGGACAATTGAGTTGATGATGCCTGTAGCAGTTAAAAAGTTTAAAGAACCTCTCTGATGCTGACAGTGTGAGTTCAAGTCTGGCTCTGGGCTCTTTCCAAAAGCTGCTTTCAGTCACAAGTGAACTTGTCTGAAGTTCATTTGGATATGAAAGATTAGCAGGAGTGAGTGAAGTGATTGAACGTGCTGTCTGGTATATGCTGGAGAAGAATTTGTCCTGTTTGGAAGAGCAGAGGCTCCCCTGCATTTCAGCTGGGACAAATGTGTTACTGGTGATTCTGTTGCTGGCAGTGAGGTTTTGTTCATATGGGAGATGACAGATAATCTGTATTCTTCTGTGGGAGGGAGAAGTTCCTTTCAGCCTATCTGATTTTGAAAATTTCAGATCAAGATGCAGCAGTGTAGCAGTGAACTCCAGCTGTTGTAACATTACTCTCCTAAAATGTGGCAAAAATGTAATACCAGCAAGCTACTTACGACTGTTACATAATTTTAAGTGACATGTGATAATGAGGCACTTAGGCTCTTCTGATAAATTATACTAGCATTATATATCTGACTATATATATATCTTTATATATATAAAGCTTTATATATCTGACTATGTTCTAGTCATCCATTATTGAAGGTAAGTGAGCAGGAAGCTTAGAGTAAGTGTTCCTTCACAAAGCTGTCTCCCTGCTAATATAGTGACTATAGCTGGGCACATTACAGTTAAAAAAAGAGTGAAAGATAAATGTCATGCTGAAAATTGACAGAAATTTGTTTTGTTTCTTGTTTGTTTTTTTTTTTGCCAGATCACTTTGAAGAGATGTATAAGGTGGTGCTTCAGCTTAATCAGACCTACTATGTTATTCCCAAAGGTGAATGTCTGACCTACTTCAGCTTCAGTGAAATAGCCAAAAAAGGAATTGAGGGTTCATACAGTGATAATCCAATTATCCGACATGCTTCAGTTGCTAACAAGTGGAAAACTATCCACCTTATCATGCATAGTGGCATGAACACAACTGTGATCTATTTTAACCTTACATTCCTAAATAAAAATGATGAAGAGTTTAAAATGCAAATAGCTGTTGAAGTTGATACTAGAGAGGAACCAAAACTGAACACATCTTCTGTGCAAAAATCTGACTCTGATTTTAAAAGTGTAACTTCAGTACCAGAAGCTGAAATGATATTTGAGGATATTCCAGAAGAAAAACGCTTTCCAAGAGTCAGGAGACGTCGAAATGGCACAAAAGAGAGTGTACCTGAAGAGGTGATAATCCCATCAGTAAATGTGTCTCTTCTTCCTGAAGATGTTCAACTAGCACTGCAGAAACTGGACTTAAAACTACTAAATGGTGATATAACTCAGAAAGGATATAATCTATCCAAGGCTGGTCTCCTGAGACCTTTCCAGTTTTTAACCACAGTGAAGAGTATTGTAGGCCTGGAAAAGAAAGGTATGCATAATCATTCAGAAGATCAGAAGAACCACAGCAGCTGGGAGAAGCCTTATAAAGATGTAAATGATGGCAAAATGAAAACAGTAAAATCAAATGAAGAAGTTCCTTCAAGGCTTATGGGAACAAAGGGGACTGTTGTGACAATGAGCACAAATAAATATATTTATAAAGTACAGCCTAAAGCCACACTTCCCTCCCAGACCATGGGGAAAAAAAATGAAACTCGAGAAAAAGTATTGAATGCACTCATATTAAGGGAAACACAGAAATCAAAACATACTGGGAATTTTGATACTGGAGAAGGCACACAGGGAATGGAAGGAGGAAAAGGGCATGAGCAGGTGGATGCAAATGTAAAGGAGGGGCTAGTGGGAAGAAAATTACAGTCTTATGCTGGCAGCTACCAAGGCTTTTTGCCATGGGAGAAAAAGAAGTATTTCCAGGACCTTCTTGATGTGAGTATCTTAATGTCATTCCTTACTGGAGTAGTTGCATCTTTCTGCATTTTGTGGAATACTGTTAATATGATCTATACATTTGGAATGTGCTTTGCCTTTGAAGCAAATGCTGAGATTTTTTTGAAAGCTACTTTTTTACATAGTCTGATATGCTTATGATCTTTTGCTTTGGGCCTTAGTTAAGTGGTAAAAGCCAAATAACTATTTTTGTTCCTTTTCTACTACCTTTTCTTAGTCAAATTAATTTTTTATTCATTGTAGGTTGTCACAGTGCTATTCTTCAGACATATAGCACTATAACAGAAAGCTCACATTTTGTTTTGATTGCACTTATGCAGGTATGGATTCAGTTTATGTTTAAAAAATGCAGAAAATAGGGATAATGATGAATACTTAAATTCTAAAAGTTAAATTGAAAGTCTGCAAAGAAACTGCTTATCCAGATTGTGTCAAGAAAATGTATAGGAAATTTCATCTGCTTCCAGAGGAATTTTGGCAGTTTTGGAAACCTCCAGAAGAGAAGAGACTGTGCTTCAGTTGGTAGCAGCTGCTTTGCCCTGTTCCTCATACTATGTTTTTAAAAGACTATCCCTCTCTGTTCATCTGAGATTGAAAATAAAGTTTCCTCCTGCAAAATTCATAGGATTTCAGTTTATCAAATATGGATGAATAATCTGCAAAAAAGGGGCAATATTACAAATAAATCTGATGACAAATAGGGACCTTAGTGTGTGTGAGGTGTCAGAGCACTAGTATTAAGGAAGTCTTTTATAGAGTAGTTTTCCTCAAAGCATGAAAGCTTTAAGGAAAAGTTTACCTTTTATCTTTTTTGTTTTTAAAGAAAGAACTAATGAATATGAAGAAAAATATAAAAAAATTCTCTTCCCTTTTTCAGATATGGAAAGAGTTGGCAGCTGGCTGAAATATCATTTTTCCTGTGTGTCTAGTTTTTTCTGACATTTTCAGTAATGTAACCTTGATTTATGCCTGTCCTGCTCTATAGGAAGAAGAGTCATTACTCAAACAAATGTCATACTTTACTGAAGGTAAACATTTTGGAAGGCAGCTGAAAGATACATTTGCTGATTCCCTTCGATATGTAAATAAGCTTTTAAACAGCAAGTTTGGATTTACATCTCGTAAAGTCCCTGCTCATATGCCTCACATGATTGACCGTACTGTTATGCAAGAGCTCCAGGATATGTGAGTGTGGTTTTGCTTGGAATAATGGAAAACTGTGGGAAATTCTACCTTTCTGTTAGCTTTGATGTAGCCATTTCCAGTGTGTCAATTAACTACTCATTGAAAGTAGTTAATTATTAGCTACTCATTGAAATTATATTTTGAAAAAGGAAATAAGACATTTATTACAACATGATATTTGGGATACAATGAGACTTTTGAGGCACTTTCAGAATTCTGGATAAGAATGTATTTTTAGGTGAGGAATGTTTTCTTCAAGAAATTAGAGTGCTAACTTAGTTTTCGTTCTTATCTAGGTTTCCTGAGGAGTTTGATAAGACATCATTTCACAAAGTGCGTCACTCTGAAGATATGCAGTTTGCTTTTTCGTATTTCTACTATCTTATGAGTGCAGTTCAGCCACTGAACATTTCTCAGATTTTTGATGAGGTTGATACAGACCAGTCAGGCATCTTGTCTGACCGAGAGATCCGCACGCTGGCCACGAGGATCCATGAGCTACCATTAAGCTTGCAGGTAACTCTTTCCTTACTGATTTAACTTTTAGAACAACTTCAGTTTTAAAGTCTAAAATGGTTAAAATAACACGAGTCAAATTTTTGTCCTTGCTTGTCGCGTCAGTAATATTTGACAACTTTTAAATATTACCTGGAGAATACAGCATTGTGTTCTTCTTATCATTGTTTGTTCTGTGGAGTCTGCCATTAAACTGAGTTCTAGCAGCATCAGAAAAATGGCTCACTGGTGTCTGAGTTCAAGAAGGCAGTGTGAGTTGGTCAAAAAAAATGTTCACTGTCAAGAGTTGGATTCTGCTGTGCTTATTGTAGTTTCTGCACATAGTAAAAGACAGTTCTTGCTATGAGGAACCTATGGCCTAAAGAAAGAATTGAGAAAAAGGATGGCAGGGAAGTCGTACTAGTAAATAGTATGATCACTTAAAGGACTCATACATCAGGTTTTCTAGGAACCTGATAAACACAGACATGGTCTCTGTAGGACTTGCATTCTTGAACATATAGGTAGAGAACAAAGTGTACTGGTTTTGCTTTACAGAGAGGAAATGGCACAAACCAATGAAACGATTTGTTCGTGACACAGGGCACAAAATCGTTGGTGTAGTTGGAACACAGCCCTACTTTAGTGTGTTCCTGGCTTGTGCCTTAATCAGAAAATCTTCCTGTTCTTGCAGTTCACTCTTTTGGTTTTTTTGGCTTAATTTGGAGTTTAATATGCAAGTGTTGATTTGGGAACTCTGTACTGTCCTGACATTATTAGTAAAAGTGTGTTTCAAATTTTAAATGAAAATTACCTTAAGTCATACTTTATCTGGTCTCAATTCAACTCTGTTTATGTGTATAGGGAGTCCCACTGACTTAGCAGTTACTGAAATGGGGCCTGCTGAATATTAAGTCTTCTTTTGTGGACAGTAGCTTGGAAATTTGTTATGTAGATAACACTAAATATGATTATGCACCCTGGCTTTTTAGAACTATGTCAGTGAGGAAACAGGATTTTAAATGATTGTTTTTCCCCTTTCTTTCTGTTAGGATTTGACAGGTCTAGAACAAATGCTAATAAATTGCTCCAAAGCTCTTCCTGCCAACATCACTCAGATCCATGTTATTCCTCCAACTCAGGAAGCATATTATGATCCAAATCTGGTAAGAAACACTGATCTTAAAAGATGCTTATATTCTTTCCTGAGTATGTATTTACTTTATTCTAAAAGCTTGATTGATTTCTAGAAGGAAAGTATTTACAAAAATTACTACTTGTATGTACATGAAGTAAGCGTTACAAAATGAAAATTTTACAGGCTGGTTCCTAACTTACAAACCCTTAATTTTCTTGAAAAGCAGAGAAAAGCTGAGATTTAGAATGTTAGTATAATTGGGATTTAAAAAGTCATCCTTGTTAAGAAAATTTCCTGTTGTAAACCAAAACCACAATAAGCCCAATACCTCTCTGACTAGAATTTATTAAGTCTTTATCTGAATTTTAACCCATGTGTTCAAAAAAACCCCAAAATCCAAAAAACCACCAAATGGACATCTTTAGAATTCGAAGGCTTCGGACTGACTTATTTTGATATCCAAGGCTAGGCTGACAGGAACCTCATGAAGTTCACCCAGGAGAAGTGTGGAATCCTGCACATGGGAAGGAAAGCCCATGCAGCAGTATTATGCTGGGGGCTACTGAGCTGGGAAGCAGCTTGACAGGAAAGGGCTTGGGGATCCTGGGGGGCACCAAATGGAGCATGAGCCAGCAGTGTGCCCTTGCCATATAGAAGGGTGATGATATCCCACAAAGTGCTGCCTGCAGGTCAAGAAAGATGACCCTTCCTTTTTATTCAGGACTGGTAAGGCCACAGCTGGAGTGGTGCGTCCAGTTCCAGGCTCCTCAGTATAAGGGACACATGGACATAGCCCTGAGCAACTGTTACCAGGTAGCCCTGTGTGAGCAGGGAAGTTGGACCACTTGAGCTTCTAAGATCCCTTCCAAACTAACCCAGTCTGTGATTCTGTAAACATTAAGGTCTTAGGACTAAATGTTCCTTAGTGATTTAAGTTCTAAATTTCTGTTTTAAGGGGTTAAATCCTCATCAAAACCTGCTGGACTTTAGATCTGATACTAACACCTAAATTGCTTTTACAATGATAATATAATTCCTTCATCAGCCCATGCATTTGAATAAAATGTGTGGATGTACTTTGCAAAATGATTTTTTGCAGCTCATTTTTTACAGCTTTAAATCAATACATTGTCAAGGCAAAAGCAATTTTGATGAGTATAGATCATGAACTTTCAGGTAGTAGAAGACACTATGGATCCCAAACATATGCAAATCATAATACAGAGATCTGCAAAATGTGTGTAGATAAATGTGTATGAACATTGACTTTTTTCCTTTTTTTTTCTTCCCTCTAGATATTTATCCTACCTTATATTCTTACCAGGTTATGTTATAAAGTTTTTAAATACTAAATACATATAATTATTTATAACAATTATAATTAAATAGTTAAATATTTCCCCCTAATTCTGAATTATAGCAAAATTTTATATGAAGCCATTCCATCAGCATAATTTGAAGGAATGGAAGTGTGGGTTTGAGAGTCCTGTACAGTCTGAGAACCTTTCATGCAGTTCAGCCTTACCTCATTTTGCCTCTTTTTTCTTTTTTTTTTTTTGATTTCAAGTAATTCTGAAAAATTTTGTGAAGCAAAAAAACTTTGAAGACTAGTAGTAATTAAAGGATGGCTGCCATGAATATATTTTAAGATGGGTTAAAAATAAGTCTCAGTGATTAAGAACAATGTTAAATTACTTTAAACTTTTTGGAGAGTTAGTAAAATATTACTAATCTAAACAGTAATGCTTAATGTACTGATGTTATCAGTCAGTCCAAATAGCAGCAAATTAGCGTTTGTGTTCAGCACAGAGTTAAGTTTTACATCTATTGTCTGCAACAGCTACATTTCTTGGAATTAACCTACTACCATGGAAATACCCCTTGAGAACAGGGATTTTGATTGCCAGAATTGTTTCAGTAAGTGTGTCAGCTGTTGTACAGAGTTTGCCTGGCCAGTTTTTCTGGTGGCCTATATCGGAGGAATATCAGACAGCTGTCAAGTGAGTTAGAATTTTTGAATATTTTACTGAGAATATTTTTGGCAAAAACATTGCAGCTTCATTCTGTACTTTTCATATATTAGTTGTAGAATAGGAAACTGATGTTATGCACCAGTCTTAGTTTGGGTTTTTTTCCCTCAACAGTTGATAACAAAGCTATTGCTTTTGATTCCAGGAGAGTAAAGTATATGCAGGCCTTTCTAGCTGTAACACAAGTTTTCTTGCAAAATACACCTTTGTAACAAACTGTAATTTTCAGTAACCTATAATCTAAACAGTGTTTTCTTCCAGCCTCCAGTAACCAAAAACCTAGTGACTAACTGCAGACCTGTGACTGACAGGATTCGTAAGGCTTACAAGGACAAGAACAAATACAGGTATGTTGTGGCAATCCTGTGAAAAGAGATGCTAAGTTTTGTAAAGCTGTAAGAGGAGGGATAAATACACGTAACCCAAGATATTGTGTGTATGCTAAGAAGTCTTAGCTCAAACTATTTTAATAGTGGAACTAAAGAAACATACTGTTGTTAACTTATGTATGTTTCATTGTGCAGAGTGATGAGGGTTTTTTTCATAGTTTGCTTAGTAGACTAAATATTTCCATGTTACCTGTGTCATCTTGGGCCATTTCCTAATTTGTGTTGTACAATCGTAAGCCAGAAAATGTTTGGATGAGTAGAGTGAGTGCAGTTAAAGCTGCATATGAAGGAGGAAAGAGCCAGTCCTGTACCTAGAAGTTGTAAATCTACTTCATCCTTCCTTCTACTGAAGTTGGAAAAAAGAAAAGAACAGAAAAAGCATTTTAGTCTTAACCACCTTGTACCTTTCCTACGAGATGGAAGAGTGACAGTGGCATGAGCTTTATAAATGGAGGAGGTTCTCAGGTGAGACTTGAAGAAGCCTTCAGGGTGCTTTCTTACATTTTTCACCTTACTTATCTTAATGTAAGTGTGCTACTTACCAGTAGTAAGACTGTTAACCTGGGGTCAAATATTCATATTTTATATGCTTTCTCTTAGAATTCAGATTTATGATTTATAGGTGGTTACTAATAAATCTACAGAAAAGTTGTTCTGTGCAAGAGCATTAATTGAAAAATTTAAGTGTATTGGATAGAAAGCAAATGGCAAATTCTACTGAAGGTTGGCCAGTCAGATTAGAAATGTTGCTAAATAATGTTAAATACAAGATTGATATTTATTGAGCTAAACTTTAGGCTGTTTTATTAATGTATAAATACTATTTTAACAATAAGGTTTGAAATCATGGGAGAAGAGGAAATTGCCTTCAAAATGATTCGCACAAATGTTTCTCATGTAGTTGGTCAGCTGGATGACATACGAAAAAATCCCAGGTATCCTGTTTTGTGATTTGTGTGAAGTTGTGAGATGGTTTCAATTTTCTGCTTTGATTTTTTTTTAAACTTCTTTTGTATTTAAAAGATAATTTATTGTCATATGTTTCTAAACTGTGTGTTGCAGGGTGAGACCAACTTGAACCAAAAGTACTTCTGATTTTTTTCTGTTTGAAGCTGACTCCTCTCTCTGTTATGCCAGGGATTATCTCAGTAATTTGTTACATTTTTATTTATCTAAAATGTTTGAAAACTTAGAAACTGCAGCTATTTTTTAAGCTTTCATTTTTGCCGTTCTAGAGGGCATACAGTTGCAGGCAATTGCAGGCAATTTTATTTTAAAGGAAGAACTTTTTGACCTGTTTTGTGCAGGTATTTTATACTAGGAGCTAGGTGTGGATTATTTTGTTACGAAATAAGTTTTGCATATTCATTGTGCTTTTATGCTCTTTTACAACACGGAAAGAATCTTGCTTCTGTCTTTGGAAAACCAGAGTTTTCTGCCAGTTTAATGAGTTTGGCTGCGAGAAGAGGTCTGACAAAGGGCAGAGCAAGGAGGAAAGTAGAACCGGGTACCTTGGGCTAGGGAAAGTGAAGCCTCCTCTTTCAGTCACAGAAAGCTGTTGGGTAATCTCAGCTGCCTGTAAAAGTATAGCATAATTTGTATTTGTAGTTAAAGAGTAGATTTCCACTTTCCTCTCAACACTGTACTACTTTTGCTAGGTTATTTATTCAGAAAGGGAGATGCTAGTCTTGAGACATTTTACAGCTGCTGAAGGTGGTTTGTATCAATTGCTATTCCTTTCAAAGAGTGGTTTCTGGCTACATAGCTCCTGCATTCCAGTTGTCACAATGATCCATTTTAAAAGAAAAGTAGGCAGTGCTCTAGCCTATCCTACTGCTTCCTTTTCCTTCTCTATTTCTTTGTCTTCTGGCTACGAGTTGATTTTTTTTTTTTTTTTTTTTAAAGGTAGGGGTGATTTCAAGTCTTGTTGGACTCAAAGAGGCCTGAGTAACATAAGTTTCTCACCTTCAGTTTTCACAAAGTGAGATTGAGTTGATTACCTGGGCTGTATTCCTGCAAAGTGTAGTGCAGTACTGTAGTCATGTCTTGTTAACAAAGAAGAGCTGGCACAGTTACGTAGGCGTGCCATTTCCTTCTCTTGCCATGTTTTCCTTGCATACAAACCAGCAATTATACCCAGTCTCTAAAAGCAGGTTTTTAGTGCCTGTCTTGGAATGAATTAAAAGTGTCATTCAGTTACTGATCTCCCAAAAATATTTGGTTTGCACCCTTAAGGCAAAGTGAGTGTTAATCATCTTGACATTAATTCTGGAATATCCAAAGGAGTGTCATGTTTGGTTTCTTTTAGATGAATTTAAACAGTCTTTCCATTACAAATGTGCTAATATCCTCATCAGTCCCATATTTTATTTTGGTTTGCTCTGTGTAGCAACCTCTCAGTCTGTAAGCTGTGTCTCTTTTTGATGAAACTGAACAGGGATATACACTCTAGGAGTACAGCTGCACTCCCAGGGCTAATGAGCTGCCAGTCCAAGGGACAAGGTCAGGGATAGTCCAGAGTGAACTCCCAAAATGCTTATAGTGTAGCCATGATTGCCATAACCAGCTGCTTTGCATAGTATTACTTGATACAGGAGTCACAGCCTGCTTGTTTTTGGAGAGGCATATTTTTCTTCTCAGATGTAGCAATTTGAATGACTGTTTATCCCCTGCACGTAATTGTCTAGAGCGGGGTTACCTATTATGCCAGATTCAGTACCTTGCCATTCAGTGGTAATTCCCTGTGTGGGCTGATATCCAAGCTCCAGAGTTCTGCTTATTTCCAGATTCCTGTAGGAAGGCTGAACTTTGCTCTTTGAAAGAGCACACCATACTATAGAGAATACAGCTGACTAGAACTGCTTATTTACAAAGGTTAGCAGTGACAAGGCATATGTCACCAGATATGATTTCTGCCTCTGGGGAAAATGTGGGGGTCTTGTATCTCACAATATAAATAAAGCACATAACCTTGCCCAAATGTGGGAAGGGGAATTTTTGTTGTCAAGCACCAGGTCAGAGTGGCCAAGGGTACAAAGCAGTCTAGCACAGTTAGCTGCTGCTTTCTTTTCAATTATTTGCAGTAACTTAGTTGCATGTTTCTTATGTGAGGAGGACTAGCTCTCTGCAGGAGGCATTATTGGGAGTATGCTTATTTGGTCACAGTGATTTCAATGTAAATTCTATCCAAATTGTTGTTGTTTGTATTTTGGTTGATTATACAAGTCCAGCTTTGAGTCTCTGTTTTGAGATGTGTCTTGTCCAATTTATATAACCTTCTCAGTAATCCAAAGCCTAGGGATCAAGCTTTGCCCTCTCTTATACAATCTTCTATAGTTTTTACGTTGATTTTCTCTAAAGAATGCAGCATGAACACTAAAATATTAATAATTTAGTATGTTTCCCTCCTACAGGGGAGCTTACTTTATTATTTAAGAGACTTTACTCATGATAATTCAAAACTATAAAAATCCTTACCCAGATTGTAATGCTCTGTTCAATGGACTCTAGGATGATGCACACTCTAGTGACCATTAGATGGCAGCATTATATAACTAGAGATGTGGCCTGTCGCTGGATTCCTCTGAGGTTTTGACTTGCTGTCAACCTTAGAGCTCTTAGAATTAAAATAAAATTAATTTAAAATAATGCAACAATAAAAAATATGTCTGTTTGGTTTTAAAAGGATATGGTTTCAGTTTTGTTCTAAAGGATTATGTTTGTGTTATTGGTTTGGCAATACCTTTGCCATGTTATCAAGGAAATATTCTAACAATGTCATCTTGTTTTCTAGAAAATTTGTTTGCCTAAATGACAATATTGATCACAACCATAAGGATGCACAAACAGTGAAAGCGGTGCTTAGGGATTTTTATGAGTCGATGTTTCCCATTCCTTCCCAATTTGAACTGCCAAGAGAATATCGGAATCGTTTCCTTCACATGCATGAACTCCAAGAATGGTATGTTCCACAACTTCTTTTCAAGTTACTGCACTGCAGTAATATATAATTACCTAAGATATTGGTAACAAGCTGGTTTTCCCCCAGTATTGTCATGAAAGAGTTAACAGTGAAAACAGCGTGGTAAGATTTGAATGGACTAAAATTTGAGGTCTGCAGGATTTAGGTTTTTCTAGTGCTTAAATAGTCATTAACATTTTATCAATTGGTCCTAACCTACTGCAAACAAAAAATGTTGGTTTGTTCCTTTATTTGGGTTTTTGAAAAATAAATCTGGCATTCTGGCTTTCTTTAAATGTAAAAAAAACCCCAAACCATTGTTACATTTCTCACTAAGTGATTTTTTTTTTAAATCTATCACATAGGAATAACCATCTGGATATTAATCAGAAAAGATATATATGTGTCTCATTTTTTGCATATGTGAAATTTTTGTGTTTATCTCTTGCCATTTTATAAATAGCAACTTAAGAAATTGGAGTAGTTGACGTGAGAAGACAAGCAAAACATTGACAGATACAGTGACAAAAATTACACAAGACTAATACAAGTAAACCTGTTGCTGATCAGCAAATCATGAGAAATAGCTGTTAATAAGAAAATAGAAAATATTAGAGGAACTGTAGAAGGAATCAGCAGGATTGTAGGAGTGATTGTAGTGCTACAAGCCCTGCTGTAGTAGTGGTGGAGGGAGCAGGGGGCAAACCCATTTCAGCAGTTAGCTTTAGAAATTTGTGCTGGAGGAGTAAACATACTGTTGGCTCTCTTTTTGAGACCCTCCATCAAGACTTTTTGTAGCTTCAAAAAGACACTTTATTTTGACTTGTTTGTAGCCAAAGATGGTTCTACCAGGGTGGGTTAAGGCGTACCAAAGTGCTGGTGGAAATCAAAGTGTTTTCTGAATCACAGGACAGCCCAGGTTGTCAGGGACCTCAAAAGATCATTTGGTCCAACATTTCATGGGAAAAGGTGCCTAGATGAGACTGTCTCCTGCCAGCCCTCAAGTGTCCTGGCTACAGGTATATAACTGTAGCACATAAGGGAATTGCAGTTTGGTCAGAAAGGACATACTCAGTGTGACTCTTTCCTTCCCTGCTTGTGACTGCATCATCTTAGTTGCCACAAGTGGATGTGGCACTTGGGGACATAGTTTAGGTGTGGACTTGGCAGTGTTAGCTTAACAGCTGGACTCAATCTTCGAGGTCTTTTCTAACCTAAACGATTCTGTGATCTAGCACCCTGAGCAGTCATATTTTGGAAACTTCCAGTGGTGCAGACTCTACCATGTCTCTGGGGAGACTGCTCCAATAAATGATTGTTTCAACTGTAAAAAAATTTCCTTATATCAAGATGAAACCTCTCCCAGTCCAACTTGTAGCTGTTGCCCCTTGTCCTCTCTATGTGGCTCTTTGCGAAGAGAGAGCCTACGCCCTCTTTTTAGTCACCCTTTAAGAACTGGAAAAAACTTTCTTTGCATGTTTCATGGAAACTCTTTAAAGTTTAAGTATTTGCATTTGTGATATATGAAGCTGTTTTTCTGTTTCCTTCTTTCTTTGTCCAGGAGGGCATATAGAGACAAGCTCAAATTCTGGACCCACTGTGTTCTAGTAACACTTATTGTATTTACAGTCATCTCGTTTTTTGCCGAACAGGTAAAATTGATGTCTTCTTATCAAATCTGTATAACACTTAACAGATTGTGGAATCTTCAGGGTAACATTGGATGGATTTTTTAAATAGGTTTTGAAGACTAGCTAGGATTTTTCCTTCATAAAAGAAGTAAAGATGTTACATGGCTCATGATTAGGTTGCTTTAATTTTTAAGTCACCATGTTGAGATTCCTTGAAAACAGAGTCATATGGGGAAAAGGAGAGTGGAACCTTCTCAGATGCCTTGTGACAGTAAGGTCCATCAACAGTGTGCTGAATTTGGATGCTCAAATTCAGTAATAGTTTTTGAAATTCTTGGTCTGTTAACATACATATTGGTAGAAGTGTATAGTAAGATAAGAGGAAGAAAACTTAGTCCAGAAAAGAATCTTAGGTTACTTAAAGGCCTTATCAAAATCTCTTCCCTAAGTAATTGCAAAGGCTCCTACTGAATTCAAAAGGCTTTGAATCTAACTCAAGGGGAAAAAACCCTCCACTTCTGCAAGCGTAAAATGGCTTTCTTGAACATGATTAGTCCTGCTAAACTCAGAGGGAGTCAATGGAACAAATCATATGGGTAATTCTTTGCAGGTTGGGGCCTTAAGTAACACTTTCCGTGGTCTGATGAAGAGGGTGTAATTCTTGAAAGGTTGGCTTTTGATTATTATTTTTTTTCCCACCTGTAACTTTTGCATGACTCTTTCCCTTGATTTTCAGCCTTTTGTATGTATTAGAAAACTCCATTAGTAACTTGATTTTGGAAGGGGATACTCGACTCAGTGGTACAGTTAGGAATATAAATACCATTTTAAGATGCCAGCTTTGTGCTGATCTTTTAAAAATAGAATGTAGCCTGGTGTTAATTTAAATACACAAATAACCTTTAAAATAATCAGAATAAAGGCATGGTGTATTTTTCACTTTCTGCTTGTATTCTGATTATTGCGAAGTCTAGTAGAAATGTGCACATCTAATAGATGAATTGGAGTAAAAAAAAGCCTTTCCTGTGTAATGAGAAAAAAAAAAAGTACAGTATTGAGTATTTACCATGGGTGGGACAGATTTGATAGTTTCTAGGATGAAAACCTGACCAGCTGTGGACCTTTAGCCCAGCAGAGAACTACATATTGTATTTTTTTCTCTCCTCAGCTAATTGCACTTAAACGAAAGATTTTTCCAAGGAGAAGGATCCAAAAAGAAGTTGGTCATGAACGAATCAAAGTGTAGAAGAGCTTTATTTTGGAGATCAATCTACCTCAAGTTGTGATTAAACATTTTAAATGTCTCTTTTAGAAGTGTCTTTTCTGGTTTGCCGTTTAACTATGTTGATATGAAGAAAAAAAGTCATGCACCTACATTAGAATCTCTGCAGTACTCATGATAAAAAAGCTGCTGACGCTGTGGCAATGCAAAATAACAACAACAAATAATTGCAGGACACCTGTACATAAGCAGTTTTCAACAGATCTTACTTTTCAACTCTTAGTTCATGGCCATGTTATCCTTTTTTATAAAAAGGGTTACCTAAACAAATGTAACTGCATTTATTGCAGTGGATGTTGCCAACTAGATAAAATGTTGGAAGGAAAAGTTGTTTGGGATCAGCTTAAGTCGTCCTTGATCTTGCATTCCAAAGCATTTTGCAAACTTCTGTCATTGCTGCTTTTTTTAGCCCTCCAGGGAAAATTGAGAATTATGTAACTTGTAATTTAAATTTAGTATACATTTATAGATGTTGACATTCTTTAAAGCACAGTGATGATTCATCTCCCCATTTGTAGTGTATAATTGGGATTTGAAAGAAAGGTATGCTACAAAAAAAATTACACAGTAACAACATCTAATGGTTCATTTGAAAGATGTTTTATATCTGGTGTATTATAGTCCAAAGAATACACAAAGAAGTGGTGTTATTTCCTGGCTTGATTACAAAGAAGGTTGTAATCAAATGAAAATGATAAAGGTAAAATATTTTACAAGCATTGTAAATAAAAAAGCAAAAGTGCCTCTATACGAATGGGTAACAAACTGTTTCAAAGTAGAAAAGTACGGGAAGCAGTGTTTCACTTCATAAAACAATATTTGTACTGACATACAAAGCTCTGGTGTTTTTAAATTTAACAGGGTTTGGCCCTGTATTTTGCTGAGATATCAAGGTAGTATGGTTTTATGTGGGAAAGGATACTGAATCTTTTCAAGCAGAAAATTTTGGTGGTGTATCTTCACTTAATTGTATTAGCAGTATTCAAAAAGCATTAATTTTTGTAACCGGATGATGTACAAAATGTATGTGCATATGTATTGTAAAATACTTGGCTTGCTTTGAAATTAACTAAAATGTGATGGAAGTTTTGTCTGTCGTTTCTGCTTCAAAGTCAACCAGAGCTCACGCATTTTGGTAAACTAGCCAGGAATCTATATGAATCTTTACGTCAAAAGTTCCTAATTTTTCCGTTAAAAACCTTCCAGCTGTAATAATTTAGTACTAATTTGAAGCCTGGCTCAAATGGTTCTGCAAGTGGAATGAAGCTGTTGAGCACCGTGAGGCTCTGCAGGCGCTGCCCGGCCCCGCTCCTGAGGGCGGCGGCGCCGCGCGCCCTTTCCCGCCCTTTCCGTGAGGCGCTGAGGCGGCAGCGCGCCGTGTCCCGGCAGAGGGAGCCGCGGGAGGAGCGTGAGGGCTCCCGGGGGTCTGAGCCCAGAGGGTTTGCCTCTGCTGCAACGGGAGGGTGCGAGGAGCCCTCTCCCTGCCGCCTGTGGGTCCCCTCAGGCTGCGGCGGCTGAGGGCCCAAGTCTCCCTTGCTGCTGTGAGGTAGAGACAGGTGCGTCCCCATGGTGAAAAGCCAGGAAATTCACACAACTACCGGTTTGTTTCATATCTTTTTGGGGTAGGGTGAAAAAAAAAAGAGGTGAGTTTCTCTAAAAATCACTGTTAAAATACACAGCTGTGGATTGAAGGCACTTGGATCGGCTAAAATAGGTACCTGCACAGGATGGGTGAGGGCTGTGTGGGCTTGTGAGGTGGCAGGATTGTTTTGCACCTGGGTGAGGGGGACTGAGAAGTTCTACTTTGTAAACTCATTTTTAGTACAAAGAAAAGCTGTCTGTATGTCAAATAAAATATATGCTTACAGTTCCAAGTTAAAGTGCTTTGGCAGCACAGGGATGGGCACTCTCCTCCTTTACATCATGTTCTCAACAGTCAAAGTAATTAAAAAGCAGATTAAGTCTTGACAATTTTCTCTCATTTGAGGATAATTCTAATGCAATGGCTTTTGATTTTCCAGTCAATAAAGATGCCTGTTTTTCAAGACACTTGTAAAGCCTAAAAATCTTCATGTTCCATAGAGAAGCATCAACCTCAGAAAAAGCTGGGTAATAAAAAGCAGTGTTCCTTCCTTAGTATAGTGTGGCCATGTTTATAGATTCATGGAATCTGGGTTAAGAAATATAATTTCACAGCTACTGAAAAATAAAATTTAAAAAAACCCCAGGAACAGGAAACTGAGATGCGTGAGAGAGTTGTTAATTTTGGCGGGGCTTCACAACCCTTGAAATTCAAAAGATCTTTAATGGAGTTCTCAACTTCTATGTGTGAACTTAATTTTCAGGTCTGTCTGTGCCCTGGCTAGTGGAAAACCTACTGATATTCTAGCTGTGTTGAATTGTGTCCAGAATGAGAGGTTTACTAAAGTAAATAAATGAATTTTTTTTTTTAGAGGGTAGTGTATGTGTAAAATGTTTGCCAACGTAGAAATGGCATTACTTACATTACAGAATGCAGAGGTGTAATAGCTATAAAGAAAGATAAATCAGAACCTGGAAGTTGCAGTTGCCCAGGACTTTAAAAAATGGCATAAACATATGTATATTTGTCTCTACAGTGTGGGATGGCTTGTAGAATCCTACTGTTCTCTATGGTTTATCATTTCTCTGTTTTGGACAGTAGAATATTGGCATAGCAGAGCTTTTGGGGAATGCAGTACTGGATATGACAGAATGTATAATAAACCTTATGGAAGCTAAGCTGGCAGACATCTTGACACAATGGATAATTTATCTTTTTTTCCAGCAGAAAAAAATATGTTCCTAATAGCCCTGGCATTTTTTTTAGCTTGGTCTTAAAAGCATCACTGCTGGGTAATGCTGTGGAATACCTCAAAACTAAACCAGTTTGATTGCTTGCATATCTTTACAGGTGCAGACTGTTAAAGAGATACCCCTAACAGGTCCATGTAAGCATGTGAACATACTTATTTTCAATTTATTGTGGGGGAAGTTATGTAACAAATACAATATATTGTTTCAGTAGGAAAAGATCTCACTATGGCACCATCAGGAAGAAAGCATGGAGGAAAAGCTGGTAAACCAGCACAGGAAGATCAGACTATACCTGCTTATGATTTTGAGGAGGAAAGAAAAGAGCTGAGTGGATCTGAGGAAGATCTTAGAGAAGGTGCTTATACGACTTTTTTAGCACATTTGTAGAATGTGAAGTTTATCACATCTGTGAATATGAATAGAAAGGAAGACAATTCTGAGTTAGCCAGGGACTGAGCAAAGCATGGTTCGTAATTCCTGAAACCACCAGGCTCCTACTATGTAATTTTGATTGGTAAGAGGAAGAGAGGCCAATGGAACAGCTCTGTGTAGTGCACTATTATGTCCTGAAATTCCAGGTGGAGTCTTCAATAGAGTAGAATTTTATCACATGATTATGTTCCCTTATTTTAATGCCATATCTTTCTGTCACCTGGCAGCACAGAACATTGTGAGAGCAGGACAGGGCACAAGAGCTCTGACTGCTCGTCTGGAGTGTTGAGTCGGGTCAGGTTGTTACCGAGTTCTGGTGGGGTTAAGAGTACTTCAGAAAGGATCTGAACCAAAGAAGAAGTAGAGAAAGCTGAGGCAAAAAGAAAATAAATCAGCTGAGGGATTCTTGTTTAATTTTGAGGGAATATCATTAAAAAAGCAGACTTGGCTTAAAAATATAGTTCTCAATCATCACGATAGGTTTTTTTTTAAATCTGGTGTAATTCCACTTTTGAATTTTTCCCTTTCAGCACTTATCTCTGAGCTTGTTTCTCATTAATTTCTCCCCTTCATTCATTTATACTAAATTCCTCATTAATGAAATCTGACAACCAAGTATTTTTATTTTCAAAATAATGTAAACATCTATTTCTGATTTTGCTTTTTAAGGGTACAGAATTACAGTACCTATTTTACAGTAAAATTCAGATTGAACTTTATAAATTTTTATGTTACTTTTAGCTTTCTGATGATTGTTACATTGTGAGTTGGGAGTAATGGCGAAGTAGTGGACAGAGAAAGTAAAACTGTTTGGGGCCAGCTTAGAGAACTCAAAGCAATGCCAGCTCAAATCTGGCCTTGCAGAATAATTCACCACCATCTGTCAACTCCAGACTCAAAGTTATAGGAGCTGTCTGTGTTACTGATGGGAACTGAGCCCCATGAGATGGGGTCAGGGAAATGCCATTACAGAAAAGTAATTACACTTTTAATAACTCAGAAGACCAACACAAAATGTATTTTTGTAAATATTTCTATAATCCTTCTTAAGGTGATACGCCAGTAATGGACAAGCATGGAAAGAAAAGACCTCTGGTGACTACTCATGTGGTTCCAGATGATGTTGGGTAAGGCTAGATGTTTGGGAGATTTTTCCAAAATAAGCAGGTCTTAAATAGATACCAACTTCAGTTATTCACTATGCTTATTTTTGCTTTGCTGGGGTTTGGTCTGGGTTTTTTTTTAGTATTTGATTCAAAAATTAAGTGACAGATAATACAGTGGTTGTACATAAAAAAAGAAAACGTAGCATTTTAAATGGTAATTCTTCAGTTTCTTTGTAGGTACTTTTTAACATGCAGGGAAATATGATATATTTGTGTGAGTTCTTAAAAATTTTGTATCTTTTAAAATATTATTTGTTTTATCCTGAATAGTTGATAAATTTGATGAATTCCATTATTTTTTTCCTCTGATTTTATTGCTTGAAGATATTACCAATACTTTAAATGATCCAAATAGTGCATGAAAAATAAATTCTTTTCACAGACAAATACTAAAAAAAACCCCAAAACATGGGCAGTGTAAATGTAATAAAAAAGTACATGCTGAAATAGTTTTCAAGCAGAATATAGATGTTGAGTTGAAGATACTGTTTTTACTGTATTGTAACACTGCTTTACACACTGGTGTTACCATCTTAAAGGTGCTCTAAAAACAACCCTGATACTATTTGCCTTGGATTTATTACTGTGCCAGTCATGCTGAGATGAACCTGTTTTCATTTGGTGTTACAAACACCCTTTTTGTTTTCTTTGTTATAGGGAATAATCAATTTTATTTACTGATTGCCCTTAGTCAAGACCCTTTAAATGCCTAACAGTGCCTCTTTACTAGGGAGTAAGCTAATAGATTCTAGCATTTAAAAAAAAAAAAGCAAATTAGTCTGGAAAAGAAACCTCTCACAGGAGGAGAAAAGGAGTATAATTATTTTATCTTACGGCAGTAGCAGTTCTGTCACTGCTTAAAAGTAATAGGCATATGAATAAAATTAGTTTTAAGCGTATACAACAGGTCTTACTCTAAATGGGCAAATAAAAATTTGAAACACTATTTTGTAGGGGTGAAGTACAGAATATGTTGGAGAGATTTGGAGGTAAGTACATTTCATTCTAATAAATAAAAAAAAAAGTTGAAGAGTTCAAAGTAGTTACTTAGCATAAAATAACTTGCAAGACTTACATAAAATGACCAGTTTTTGTAGCATTTTTCAGCATTTCTGAATAAAGCCAGTTTTCAGGGGAAAAAAGTTATATCTAAGGAGAGCAAAGGGAAAGAAGAGGAGGGAACAACTGCATATAAATGAGTCACAGCTTTTAAGTGTAGAGAATTACAAAGGAAAAGGGAAAGATGCATGAGTGCTTCGGATAATCAATTCCAATTTTAAGATGAAGTTTAAGAGGTAGTAAATATATTGTAGAAAAGAGGGGCAATAGCACTTTGCTGTTGTTCTCACTCAATTTTTTGTTACACTGACGTAGAGGATACTGGAGACAGCAAGACTTGAGTGAGAAATAAGGGGTATGTGAATGTTAATACAAGCAGCAAAAGAGAACAAATAGTTCTAATTCTAGACAAGCAATATTGGAAGTAGAATTTAGCTGTGATACAGAATGAGAGAGAAGTGTGTACTTAGTACTTCCAGAAATCTAAAGAACAGGGAATCAGCAGATAGGAGAATTTCAGCAGTCAGAAGTAATATGAGTGCCTAGAATAGCCAGATAACGAGGGTTAGTAATGCCAGTCATCCAGTGATGAGAGATTTATGTGTCACTTAGCGGGATTTAGTATAGTCATAATCAGATCCTCAGGTGGCTTTACCTAGTTAAATTATCAGCTGAATTCTAGATAGCTGACAGGTTAGAGAAAAACCACTTTTAACTTGAAAAGAATGTACACTACCCATCACAGAGTAGGCAAACATCAAAAAGCCATGGAAGGAAGGGAAACCATTTTAATGCCAGCATTACACACTCAATAACTGATTAATATTTTTATTGTATGTAATAAAAGAAACCTGTACAGAGTCATTATTTGCATGTCAGGTTGAAAGAGGAGCTAAAGTAACTCCTTAATCCACAAATTTGGACTTTTGGCTGTCACAAAATTACATATTTTGTATTACAAATTAGAATGGTATTAGAGATCTGGCAATTTAGATAAGAGGAAGATTTCAATGTTAAAAAGTTACAATTGGTTGTAATTTAAGATTCAAGAAAGGAAGGATGGAAGGAGGGAAAATGAATGGATCTGAGAGAGGATGTTGTTGGCACAAAATAGTGGGTTTGGCATTAGCAGGGGCAGATGCCTCAGCAAATCAGAGAGGTCTGATAGATGTTTTCTGAAATCTACAGTGAGAAGGAAAAGAAATTACTGTATTACCCTTAAGTTGTGACTTGATAAATCTCCAAATGTAAACTGAAGTGAAACAAACACAGTAAGTTATATTAATACTTAAAAAGTACTGTTTCTCTGAAGTATACAAAATAGTTTTTCATTCATTCAGTATGTTCACAGGGATAGTAACCATATACGAACCTTAATTTATTTCTGAAATTGAAGTAATTTGCATATTACTCTGAAACAGGTGTTGGTTAGGGCGTGTGAGGGGCATAAGGAAGCAGCATTCACACCAGTGCCACCAGCAGGCTGAGGGACACTCACCACAGCAGTCCAGATTACACAAGTGTCATTGGAACACACCTCATTTGCTTCTCCAAGCTGATGTAACTCATCAGCATTTTTAATACATGGCACAATGTATCCAGGATACTTAATTTCTAAATATTCTTTGACTTTCAGCTGACATTAACAAGGCTCTCTTAGCTAAGAGGAAACGATTAGAAATGTATACAAAAGCCTCACTCAAAACCAGTAACCAGAAGATTGAACATGTTTGGAAAACGCAGCAGGAGCAAAGGTGACATTTACTCTTGGTTTTCAAACCTGTGAACTAGATTCCCTTCTGTGTCACAGAATGGATAGTTGGTCTGTCATCTTGGAATTAAATAGCAAGTACTGTATCTAATGTTAAATATCTGCTCAGGGCCTTTGCTGCCTCCAGTTGTGTTCACTGTGTTAATCTGACAGGAATAATTTAGCACATTCTCTTTCGAACAGAGAAACTTAAGATTTGGAACTCTGAGAGCAAGGTATGTTAAAGAGCTGGCCTTATTTTTATCTTTATGGAAAGTGACCTTTGATGTTATTTTTGTCTTTTAAAACAATGGCGGGGGGGGGGTTTCCACTTCAGAATTTTCTGTTTCAACGTGAAAACTGAAAAATGTTCAGTAAAACTTTAATACCATTCTGGTTAAAAAAGAAAATAATTTGCTAAACATTCCTCTCACCTCTTAAGGATATTTAACTACTATGTGTGATAGTAGAGGTAGAGCAAGCTGAAAAATGAGACGGCTAAAAACTAAAACTGTCTACTTTTAACTGTCTTGGTGTTGTTCTACATTTAGATGTATTTGAAACTTGTATGAACAAAATTTTAAGAAATGAGCTGATCAGTTTTGCAATATGAACCCCTTGTGTTAAAGCAAACATCTGTAATTGCATTAGAAAAACATGGTAAATCTCAGGAAACCTGACACAGTTAGGAAGTGTCTTTTTAACCAGTAGTTCTTTTTAACTAGTATTTTATGGGAGTGCTGTCTCTTTATAGATACATTCCACATCCACTCAGTGTATGTGTGTTCAGTTTTTCTAAACATACAGTATTCAAATAAGCTCAGATGTCAAAATAGCCTATTTATCTCTGCCAGCTTTTATTCTATTCCATGTATATGCTGAACCTTAGCTTTCCTTCTAAATCCCTGTAGCATTTGTCATACTTACAGACAGTGTCTGTTTGTAGGCAGAAGCTCAATCATGAATTCTCCCAGCAGTTCCTGACTTTATTTCAGCAATGGGATGTAGATGTGCAAAAAGCAGAGGAGCAGGAAGAAAAACTAGCTGTGAGTTTCCAGCATGTCATGAGTTTCACTATATTTTCACAAGGAGGGAATATTTTGTTAAGACATTCGAGAAATGTGAAAACACTTCATGTAGTTTTTTTAAGTTTTGGGAAGAGGGGTGCATTTATAAACTTTATTGCAAGTTTATAAATACTGTTAAGTGATGCCCTAGGCCAGCATATGGATTGAGAAAAGCCTAGACCCTTTAAGGAGAAGAAAGATTTGTGCTGCTTCTGTCCATCCATAGTCTTTGGCTCAGGGAACAAAGGAATAAGTTGTCTTTTAGCAAACATTGCTTTTAAAAGTATGCCTGTATATAACAAATGTAGGAGAATTTGACTGCTGAAAGGAGATAGGAGCTAGACAATGGAATGTAATCATGTGATGTTGCTGTGTTTGTACTTCCAAAATATTTGCAAGTTTTGCTTTTTCCTAGTGATTCCTCTGGGATACCTTAAGAAACTGTGGGGGATAGCAATCCTCATGGGTTTTTTACAGGGATAATTCAGGTTGCAAGAGACCTCAGGAGGTGACTTGGGGCTTAATCCAGTCTTCAGTCTTATTTTCATTAATAAAAGCAAGGGTAACTCTCCAGGCAGAGATCGACATTGCAAGGCACAGACTTCCAGTGAAGGCAGAGTTTCTGATTCTGATTCTGAAAAATGACAGTGGTGTGCTGTCCAAGCACTCTGGTTAACAACTGATGCAATTATGTTTTTCTTTTGCTTCTGCTTCAGAATATGCTTCGTCAGCAACAAAAAGTTTTTCAACAAGCAAGAATAGTTCAAAGCCAGAGACTGAAAACCATTAAGCAACTCTACGAGCAGTTCTTAAAGGTAAATCTGTTTCTTGGAAGGCAGCTGATTCTTATCATACCACTTAAGAAAGCTGTATTAATTCCGTGGTTTAAGTTGTTATATATTTCTTTAACAAAGTAACTAACATACTAGAGAGCAAACAAAAAACCTGTTTTGAGTACGACCACACAAGAATTTTACTTTTTTGGTTAAAGGCTTTCCTCACAAGAGAAAATCTTCTGTGCCTTAATCATCTTCATGACCCTTTGTTGGGCTCTATCCTGTATGTCCATATCTCTCTTGTACTGAGGAGTCTGAACTGGACCCAGCACTCCAGATGTGGCCTCACCAGCTACATGGCCCCCAGTACATGGGGCAGATTCAAGTCTGTCAGTTTCTGACAAACCTTAATTTCTGGTCAAGTAATTTCCCAACTGGTTTTTCAAATTTCAGTTAGTTATGATAAGCTTGGTGTTTGGTTTGTTTTTTTTCCAAGTCTGGTAGTTGAGAAAAATAAATCTGAAATAGAGCAACTCTTGGTTTAAAATAGTCAGAGTTTACAGAATATATTACATAAGCATTAATAAATAATAGCAGTTCCAAAAAAGTCAAAAATGTCTTCATCAAAGAGGAAAAACTGAACAGAAGGTCAAATACTACTTTGATTCTTCTCCTCAAAGAAGATCAAAAGGTAGAAGTCAAGCCTTAAATAAGCTTAATACAAATTAAGGAAAATGCAACTAGACACATACACAGAGGTGGGTGTAACTGTATGTACAAAAGGGAAGATAACTAGGGAGTTTTATCTGGCTTATTTGGGAAGAAATGTGCAAAGAAATGTACTGGGGTTTATACTCCTCACTTCAAGTCACACCAGGTTGTCATAATACTGAACCCCTAGCATTCCTGACAGATATCTGTTCAATCTCCTCTTGTAGAACTCTTATCTTAATTGAAATGCAGCGTAAGTAGCTGAGATCTCCCAGAGGCTGACGGGAGAATTCTATTTTCTTCTCAGGGTACATACTGTTTAAATAGGAATGTAGACTGGAGTATGAAGTCCTGTATGATTCCTCTGCCAAGTTTGTGACAAACTCATCAATTATCAGTGATCACTGTAAAAATTAAATTGTAGTATGAATAGTGATTGGTTTGTTTGCTTGTTTTAAATTAACCCCTTGACACTGAGGAGTTCTGAATTAATATTACCCTTAACTTCAGAGCATGGAAGAGCTGGAGAAGAGCAATGAAAATCTTCTGGCTGGTGCCCAAAATGAACTTCGCAAGGAAATGGCTATGTTGCAGAAGAAGATTATGATGGACACTGTAAGTATCAGGTCTATGAAGTTAGTTAAATGTAAAAATAGAACATTCTATTAAAAATCATTTGACATTCATTTAATTCAAAAGAATCATATTGATACAGCATTTGTTCAGCATTATCTCCTTTTCTTGTGACAGCAACAGCAGGAGATGGCAACTGTTCGCAAGTCTCTTCAGTCCATGTTATTCTGATGGCTCAGTGGAGGAGCAAATTGTACCTAAGTAACATGATACAAGTACAGGCATTAGAAGATGTTAAGATTTAAATGTTTCAAGGTTCCTATTAAACGCTTTTCTGGATTGTTCTAATCTTGTCTGTAAATGTTGTAAGAATATATCTTAGTAAACTTTTATTACTGGGGGGCAGTATGGACCCCAAACCATGCACTGTCTGTCCAATTAATTTTTAACTATTTCATATCCACTTTCAATAGCACTGGTTTAAATTGTTTCACTTTTTCTAACGCCAAACTGTAACAAGGGGAAGAATTAATGAAATATGCATTACCCAGATTTTACATAATAACTTGAGGCCCTTAGGTACACTGTGCAAATAGAAGCATTTTAAACAAGCTGCAGATTTTCACAGTTACAACATTTAGTCTGCTGATATATTAGCAGTTATAAAAATTCACAGGATATGACATAGCTCAGATAGAAATGTTTAATGATGTGTATTATGGTAAATTAAAGTAAATTTTTTAAACTCTTTTGTTGGTCTCGGCATTGTACTACCTTTGTATTAGTAAGAGATTTATAAACTGCTGTAATTTGTCCAGAAAACAGGGGTTTTTTTAGTTAAATGATGAGCTTAATTTATCAGCTCAAGTAACGATAATTAAACATTATGCATTTTAGGGTATATACTTTTTGTAGAGCCACTGCTAGAAGAAATCTACCTCCTTTATTTAGTACAGACAACTACAAGCCTTTGAGATGGAATATTATATTTTGCAATTCCAAATGACTAGCAATTTAGGGAGGCCTGAGTTTTAAGGATAAAGCATTTATCTTTCATGTATCTCATTACAGTAAGTATAAATGAAACAATTGGCTTAGTGTGCATGCAGTTTGTTTTTACAGAAAACCATTACACCTGAATGCCCACTTATATAAATTAGGTAGTTGCCAACATATTTAATGCTTTAATACAAAAGTAGATAAAACAAAATCCATCCATACACCCACACACACCAGTGTGATGTTTTCATAATAATGTGTTTCAAAACCATAGCTTCTTTTCAGCTTACTAGCATTTTTTAGTTCAGAGTCAAGTCATTTGATGATGGTTCTCTAGGTTTGGAAGCCAGATTAGCGATGGCTAACTTGCAGAAACTTCAGCTGTTAGGGTGCAACTGACGTTGAACAAGTAACCAGCATGGCTTAACTTGTTCTGTCTCTGCTAGGATTCAGGACAGGAGCAAACATGGAAGTTCCACTGCTACACTGATCCATGAGGCAATATGGGTCTCTCATGGGTAACCAATAACGATGCTGATTTGTAACTACTGAGTCTCGGCCCTCTAAGGACAATTACAGGAGGCTATGAAAGAGTTGACAGGTTCTGCTTTGGATCTTCAATAGGAACTTATTTGTTAGCATTGCCTCCTGGTTCTGGTTTTATTTGTTAGTATTGAGTCATGTTTCTGGTTTTCTGAGTGATTTCTGCATTAGTTTCCTGTCATCCACATACCTCAATCATGTCCTGAAAATTACTGATACCTACTATGCCATGACACACTTTTGACCATTGTGGGGAGCCCACTCATCTCACTCTAAAGATGCTGCCTGTGTCTTTTCATCAGGTGGTTAATTTGCTTACAGTATTCAGCCAAACTAAAATGGTCATTATCATCTTCTTTTCTATTTGACCGTGGCCTGGGTTCAGGCTAAATTCATGTGCAGATGCTGTGTCATTTCCAGCCTCAAACAGGAGTAGTAGAATTCATTCTGAATTGATATTAGCCAGTTTGAGTTGTAGTCCTTTGGCAGTAACTGCTACAGTTATCCCTCAAAAAAGTTATTTTATTCTTCTTATAGAAGGCAGGAGTGGGGTAGATGCTATTTTATTCCCTCTAGACTAGCAGGCAATACACCACTTTAAAAGCTCCTTGAACACCTCAGGAAGTATTTTTGAATTTATAAGCAGGTAGGAAGCTGCAGTGGTAGTATTTTTAAAACAAACCATGGCATTCTTTATTGGACAGTTCAGGAAGGACCATGAACGTGGAGCTTAGGTACATATCAGCAACTGGAAGTAGTAATGCACACTTACATTCAACAGCTCTTTACATAAAACACATTCAAGTAGTACCTCTTTGAAGGAGCTTAAGCTTATAGAGTTTGTGTGCGAGTAATATTTTTTTCATACAGATAACAAGCTACTTTGATTCAGCTTTTCTCTAATGGCAGCAGCCCTGGAGTTAGACATATTATGTTACCCAGTGGGTCTGTTCTTAAAGGAAGAGAGATGCTGATATTGGACCTGAGTTCCTGTTTTGGAGAGTTTTACATTAAGGTTCAGTTTTGTGCTCTTTTGTTTGGATAAAGTAAAGTAGTAGCTATGAGACAATAGGATCAATTGTAAGGAAAATGAACACAGCAATAGCAAAAACACCCCAGAGGGAAATACAGAAGGGTGGGCTGCAGTGCTAAAGCTACAGACATTGAAGTTTACCAATCAACTTTGTCATTTACTTGCATAGTCTTACAGATACAAGTTAGGGTGCCTAAAGTCAGAGTCCTCTCCTTACACAGCTACCTGTAGTCTAGATAAGGATGAAGTACAATGAGACTGACCTTATTATGACTACAAAACCAGAAACTGGCCTTGAAAGAAAGTACAACCTAAAGTTTTATGTTGTAGCAGTAGGTTATGTACTTAGATACTAGAGAATGCAAGAATTCTAAAGGCACTCATAACAGTACTCTGAAGTAGAAGAAAATTTTCCTGAGCTGTTCCTCCTTTATCTATTGATCCAACAGCTTGTTCCTTAGAAGTATCAGAAGAGAGATTGAGTGATTTTTACCTTATGGCTGCCTCATTTTACCAGTCTTAATAATGCAGGACTGAATTCATTGGTACATCTGACAACCACTTCAGAGCAGTTCCAACAAAACTTTAGAAACTAATGCTACAAGATTAGACACTTGGGTTACAGAAATGTGAAATTCCTCTTCAAATTCTAGTTGGTAAGCACCTTGGTTTGCATTCTACATTCACCAGAAGAGAAGTACAGAATTAAAGTTACCTAACACGAAATGGCAACATTTTCAAATGTAGTATTTATGGTCTGAAACACAGGGAAATACATACTGGTTCAAAAGTATTGATACAACAGCATCTGCAGAACTTTGTATGTACTAATTCTAACATCTGGTAATGTGTGAAATACAGTGAACTTTCTCATAAACTGATTTCTTCAAAAGTTTAATCTGTCTTCCCTAAAACAGAGAGGCTGCTTCATTCAGCATTCCCCTAACTGCTTCTTCTCTTGTCCTTGACCTATTTAATCAGTCATTATGGTTTTGAACCTGCTCAGGAGCTCGATGAGATGAAATTCTGAAGACATGTATATGAAGATGAGAAGCAATCTGTAGGCACACACCACTGGCATATCTCAGCATATCAAACAAGGATATGAACTTCAAAAGAACAAAACAGAACAGGTTAAAAAAAATCCATTTTTTTTCCAATTGTCCCTACTACAAATATGCTATACTTGAATCATAATTTATCCAAGTGACAAGTGTAACAATCATTTTATCATACAGCTACAAAGTGGTCTAGTTTAGAATTAAAAAAAAACCCCATCACAACACCCCAACATCCTAACAGCACTAAACACTTACAAGATCTGATAAAAAAAGGTTCATCTGCAGTTCACAGAACGACTTTAAAAAACCCACATGGACTAAAGCATAATTTCAGGAGAGATTTGTAAATTTATTTTCACATCTCTGGTCCAAGGAAAGCAAGCCAATCAGCTCCCAAAAACATGCTTACATGGTACCCTGGCACTCCCTCCACAGTGACAGCTGACATGTGAGCAAGTCAGAAATGGCAGAGCAGAATGACAGGGACAATTCTCAATCCATTCCTTGAAGTATGGTCCAAACAAAAAGTATAAAACACTTACCAATGCTATCCACAGAACAATATATTCATCAATGAAACTGTTGAAGTACTGGTCCAAAAACAGAAGTCCTGGTCCAATAAAGGCAGAGTCCTGAAGACAAATTTCACTTTTTGTCATGTGAGCCACCTATTTAAAAAAAAAAATTAAAAATTAAAAAGCGCATCCCTGCAAGACTGCTGTAACTACCAGCAAACAGGCATCACATCCTTGCCCAGCAAGGTTCTCTTGGAAGTTACATCTCTACCCGTGCATTTCAGCTATCTGCAGGGGTTCCCCACTCTGTAATTTTACAACACTAAATTCAAAGCATAAGACTATGCAAGTCTACTACTGAAAATGAATACTATCCACTTAAAATATTGTTTTCAAGTCTACCTTGAAAATTTTGGCTTTCCCTAGCCAAAAGCTAATGAGGAAGCAGACCTTTTCTTAGGTGGCAACACTTGTTCTCACTGTTTAGTAAGAAAGTATGTAGAATACCTAGTTTCTAGTGTTCCAGTGTTTGACAAATGTCATTCTTGGAGAAAAAAAACCATCTGGCTGGATTACTTATGTTAGCAAATATGTAGTAAGACAACTTTTTTTTTATCCATTGAGGAGTGTTTTATGTATAAAAAAGATAAAGACTAAAAAAGACAGAATAGAGACAGAAAAGTTTCTCTCTTCATTTTAATGATCAAAGTAAATTCTTATTTCACATAATTAAATGAGAAGTCACAGCACTGTTATTAAGGCTTAATAGACCACAGTTAGGATGTTAAAGACAGACAATAAGTGTATTTCTAAGAGTAAATTAAACAAAACTGGAAGTTCTAACCAGCTCAACAGCAAATATGTGTTTGCATCAGTGTTACATATAATCTCTCTGTAGGACCCTGAGTCCAGTTCAGTGTCTTGATCCCAATGAATCTGGTAATACAGTGGCAAAGCAAAATGGGAACACAGTGCCCCCTGATCCAGTAAGTGTTAAGCCAAGAAGCAATTTAGTTTTAGGAAGTTTAGGACTGACTTACCACCAGCTTCTGTGAGATTTTGGCATTCACAAGCCCAAATGTCAAGACATACAGGCAAGAATGTTTTTCAAACAGCTGAGTTGTAGACTTTTTATAAATTGTAATGGCCAATGTGATAAGCAGTCCAATGTGCAGGCCTGGTGAAAGAACACTTGTACCCTAAAATAAAAAGGGACAGAAAATTTGTCTTAAGTTTCAGTCACATGGTAAAGTCCAGATTTTATATATATTGCAAAACCCATTAAACAAAACCAGAGTTGTCAAAACTTGGCAAAGTCCAGTAGCGTTATCCCACTGCTCCTAGTACCCTTTGCAGTGACCACTAATCAATTTTCTAAGACAATTCCTTGCTGATTCCTATGACAGAAGAAATCCAGTAACAGGCAGAGAGAAGGTAGATAATGAAGTCTTTGCTTTAGCCATCTAACACTCTAATGCCTGTCTGCTTAAATGCTTATAAACAAATAAAACCCCTATGAATCATCTGAAACGCAATAAATTATGGGCATAAATTATTCAAACCTCATTTGGATTTTTAGAGCAACTTACTGCTATTGTAGATCCATTCTTTCCAACCCCTCCACCAAAGATGACACGGAAGTAATTGAAAAAAGAAAGCGCTGTTCCACACAGGATGCCAATAACTGCAAAGAACTTCAGTTCTAAGCCCAGCAAAGGGACCTTAGCAGAACACAAACCAAACCAAAAAAAGAAAAAACAAACCATAACAAAACAAGAGAAAAATATTAAAAATTAAGCACACAACACTTTTTAAAGAAGTGATTAAAGAAGCCACTCTCACCCACTAAACAAATGTTTTATTTGAATTCTCACTTTCCTGGGAACAAGCTCAGGACAACAGTGTTTAAAATTTGTTTCCTTACTAAGAACACAACCGATATCTTTTGTAATGTTTAAACTCCAGAGTACTTAAATTCTGTTCTTGAAATTCAGGTAGATCTTACTCTGTTCCTCCGTAATATGTTCTTCAAATCTTTTCACTACTTAAGCAAAAACTTGACACAGATTACTGCCATCACCATGGTATGGGACCAGGAAGAGGGATACTTTCTCCTATTTCACTGGATGAAACAACTTTGAACCACAGGAAACACAAACACCATCTGCCTGCTGTGTGTTTTGGAACGTTACTTGTATGCTGTATCTTTGCATATCACGAGACTATCAAGAATAGTCTCCAGATGCAAATTTTAATTGAACAGTTACCTTTTGGAATCAACTGCAGTTTCAAGGAAACTTCCAAAGGCAGCAGAGGATTACAAAAAAGAAGTAGTAATAAATTGAAACCGTTGACTATATTTTTAAATATATAGTGTTTTGAGATACAGCATAACTACAACAGATTTTAATGGTGAGGAAAAAATCAATCATAATTTAAGTTTAATGCACCTGCTTTATTTTCCAACATGAAAACAAGTTTTTTGAAAATAGAAAAAGCACCTTACAGGCTGGGAAAAGGAAACAAAGTTTATCTAAATATTCCTTAATTGCTGAGTAAACTTTTCAATTAGTTTTTATTTCTTGGTGGTTTATATTTAGGTTAATTTCTATTGGTTATCAACAGTATGGAAAAGTCTCAGCTCTTTGTCCTATGACCAGTCAGAACTATAAATTTCTGCGTAAAGACCCTAGAAAGTTTGAAGATCTTAGTCTAATATACTTTTGATACTGTCCACTAAAGTGCATCTTTTAAGATCAGAATAAAAGTCAGGGATATCAAAAAGTTTTGTGACAGAAAAAAAAAATCTTTAAATATTAATATTTACATTTATGTGGCTGTGACATACTTCTTAAAAATCAGTACATCTGTATCGACATAAATATGAATAACTTAACCAAAACCCCCTGGCTTTATTCCATGGTTTCATTAGATTGAAGCACTTAATCCTTAAATTTTAAGATAAATAGTTTAACTGAACAGAAACTGACATCTTGCAATAAAATATACAAAATTTATAAAACCAGAACAAAAACTATTTGCTAAAGCTTAAGTATGTGTGCAGTATTAGTTCCAGATCAGAAGTTTATATATGGCAGATGGGGTCTTTTTTCCTCTGTGTAGCTATAAATTTGTACATAGGGAGTCACATGATCTAAGTAAACTACAACATCAAAATAACCTGCACTCATACAATAGGCTAAAACAACATTACACAACTAGTAGGTGTTGATGGTACTTGCACAGGGCAGCTTCAAATACCACAGGAACTGTGGACACTTACAAGAACTGAATGCTCAACAGGAACTCTGAGCACTTAACACACTCACCTTATAGTCCCATATTGCTGCTCCTCCATATGCAGATATCAAGAGCAGAATTGTTATGGCGATCTGAACTTCAGTTACATCAATTCTATGAAGGGGAAAAAGAAAGAGATTTAGTTAACACTTACAGCAAAAAGTCCTTTAAGTGTGTGTGGAGAGAGGGGGGAATTAAACCCCAGTAACTGTACTTCAAATTATATAAATATATAATATTTATATTATACTTTCCTTGGCTGAGAAAGCTACTGTATATGGAGGCACACATCTCTGGCTAAGATTTAAAATTAAAGCTATACTCTTTTTCTGGAGCAAGCTACATATAATTTTAATAGAGGGAATCTTTAATGAACATGTTGTTAACTATTTGAGAATTCTGTACAAATTTACAGACTTGTTGATGCATAAGTATCAAATCAAAGTTTAAGGCAAGCTCATACTAAATGCAATCAAGCATTTCCATTAAAAGCACAGCATATAAAAGCAGAGACTATAAAGAGCAGGCTGGGAAAGAAGGGATTTCTTTAAGCCTCATATAATGAAAACCTGACAGATACAGCCTGCAAAACAGGGGAGGACTGAGTCAGGGGATAGCTAAGCATTTGCCATATTTCTGAGGACATACAATTGCTATCTTGCTTTCCTCCATAAAAGGTGCTTTGGAAAGGTGGCTTTGTATGCCCTATGAAGTCCAGACTCCATATTTCACCTTTTTTTGTTCTCAAGACAAGAGAGACAATTCTTTATTGTTGTATATAATTGATGAAACTTCACATTAAGCCAAGTCTCAAGAAAAAAAGAAAAACAATACTTTTTAAGCTTTAACATAAATAATTAAAAATAATAACAAAAAAAAATGTGCGTATCAAAGGTACCTTTCATGGTACCACAAGTTTTGAGACATGTACCTTATCTTCATACTGAAGTTACAAGCAAACAGTGACAATGAATGTTCAAGATTTCTTTTAGCAGTTGGAATAAATTTGTTGTTTTAAGATATTATGACCAAAGTTAACAAGTATTGCTACCTGCTTAGCACATGACCTGTCTGCATAGGAAACAGTGGATTTTCAAAAGGAGATAGCAATCAGCTCTTGGGTAATGGAAAACATTTATCTGAACCTGATAATCTCAGTAACATTAAACTCTCTTCTTTCATCAGAAAGATGGCGATAAAATATGCTAAATTTCATCACAATTTTCTGACTCTTAGAGGATCCAGAGTTTAAACTGCAGTTAGATCATAAGCTGAGGTGCTCATTGCCTCTTAAAGCCATGAGAATGGGGAGTCCTTCCTAAGGTGTTGTATTCCCTCAGTTTTATCTGCTGTAGTTCTCATCACACTGTAAGGTGACCCAGTCCAGCTTGTCCATCTAGTGTAGCCTTTTCATCTTCTGCCCATTTGATGAATTGGCTTGAGGTCAAATGACAGAGTGTCATGGGACAGTGGAGCTGGGAGTGGGCTCTTCCCTCTCTGCCAGGGATGAAGAGTTACATCCACCCAGCCATTGCTGAACTTGCTGGTTACCTCATGCAAAAGCACACAAGTGCAAGTGTTCAGAGGTTGCACTCTGCACTATTAACACCTGGAATTCTAATCTGCATTGCTTTTGTTGCTGCTGGTGGTGGGAGGAGGCTCAAACTTGAAGTTAAGTCATTATATGTGCTGAAGTTTGATACTTAATTTTACAGAGGCCAAATCAGAGTCCAAAGACTTTACTCAGACACTGCAGTATTCCACAACCTTACAGTGTCACATTATTCAGCTCTCTGATCCTTCCTGGCCATCAGCACTAGGAATCTCTCATTTGTGATTTATTTCTAAAATGTAGTGCTGCTAATTGAGGAATAGCATCAGTGAAAACTTCCATCCATCTTATTATGTACCACGATATTTAGAGCACTATATTAATGCCTTCTTCAAACCTCTCTGCTTAAGAAAAACAAAACTGGGAGCCTTGAAAAAAGCTGTGACCTGTTTTCACTGGACAGAAATAAGTTATCTCGGAGAAAAGTTGTGTCTAACTTTAAACAGTAACCATGGAACACTAGGCCACTCTGAACTGTTTGTACTATGCACTATCATTATGTTTAAGTAGAAGTCACCAAGTTTTTAATAAAATCTTTATGTAGTAAAGGAGTTGCAGCGCCTTCCTGATGTGGGGAAATCATTCTCATGCTTTATGCAAGAATAAAAGGCACAGAAAAGCAGTCATGTCTGCAAAATGCCAGAGCTCATGGCCTAGTCCACCTCCCTTCAGAGCAGCCTACTGTCATGGAGAGAAAGAATGCTATTTCAGGAATCACTGTTAAGCATCTATTTTTATTTACAGCACAAGATGTCCTTTAAAAACATTAGGATGTGCAGGCAGGCAGAAGAATTAGTTTGTGTGGTAAAATGCATTACCAGCAAATCAAAAAGAGCTCTTGTCGATATCACAGAGACAGCCTGCATTTGATGCAGTATGCAGGGACAGCTGGTCACCAGCCTGTGTGCCTGGGGATGTGCAGATTTGCTAAGGTGCTTCTTGCAGGGCAGAGCTAAGTAGGACTATGAACAGGTGATTTAGCAAGTGACTGGGATTAGCAGGACAGCCTTCATCTATCACTTATTTCCAGTTCTGCTGCCACAGAAGTCTCTGACCTTTTCCTCTTTTTGGAAGTAATTATACTAAAGTGAAGCTCATTGCTTAAAAACAGCAAAAGGCCATAGCCAGGCACCACCACAGCTATAGGAGGGTGCAGCAATCCCCTCACTATTAGCAGTTAAATTGAAATTATTGTCTTCTACATGAATGTCATGACTTCTCCTCCTATGCTGCAGTGAAACAGATAAAATTTCTATCAAGTCATGAACAGCATCACAACAATCTCTAGAATTGTGACCTAACACAAAACCTAAAGGATTTCAAAGCCAGTATGAGCCAGATTAAAAGAAAGGCCCTCACATAAATGTGGGGTAATTCTTCAAGCATTGCCATGGATCTGTGGAACTCCTTGAGGATGCAATGGGTGCAGAGAGTTCATTCCAAGGAAGACTGAAGATGTCTGTGAAAGGGAAACCCATTACCAGGGGAATTTCTCTAAAATGCATGTGGTTTAGAGTCCCCTGGGGCTGAAACTGTTCTGTGGCTGAGAGATTACAAAGGGAGGTACCCAGATGCTTGCTCAGTGCCCTACTCCTACACTTGTCTGCAATGTAAACAAGACTTCTCTGGCCTGAGCCTGCACGGTGTTTGTATGGGTTCTGACAACAAATCTGCAGACAAAAGAGCCAAATGCATGCAAACAAAGCATATAGAGCTAAAATCAGCTGCTAAAAGAACAAGTTCTCGATATTATGCAGAGTTTCAAGTTCTTGTCAGGTAAAACACAAGTCTGCTAGATTGGTAGGGAGATGAGAAAAAGGTGAGAGAAAGAGAAAGCAGGGAGTAAACTGAGAAGAAACTGAAATCAAGGAGCTAGCAGTCTCAGACATTAAGCCATACGTACTTCTAAAGATACCTACTTACTTTCCAAACCTTAGTATGCCTGATACATATGTCTGCCAGTGAGCAGAATAGAACATGAACAGTCCCACAAAACAACAGAAAAACAACCAGTCAGGATTTGTTCCTAGTCGGATTGCTATGCAGGATCCAAGGACAACAAATACTGAAAAGCAGAAATGAACATGTTAGTCATATACCCTCTTTGCTTGAAGTTAAGAGAAATTAAAAGAATAAATAAATAAAAACACGGGACATTTTATATCACTCTAACAAAATAATGCTGTGACTGATACTTTACTGAGCAGCGGACCCTTAGGGGCAGTCCTGGCAGGAGAGACTAAAACACAGCACTCCTTCTCTGCCAAGACAGGGCCCCGCCCTCTAGCCTCCAGTGGTTGTTCTCCCTCCTCCTGGCCTTGTCATCACCTGTTCTTTACAACATCGACAACTTCAGCTGAAGGGCCAAGCTCAGGGAGACTGGCAGCTGCACTTCTCTGGGAGGTGAGGCATAAAGAACGTACCAATTCCCAGGGCAACTGTTTCAGCCACTGAGCTTTACAGAACTACAGGCACTGGCACTTCCAACTTTTAAAAAACTACTTCTTCTAAGGAATATAAATTACCCTTCTCCTAAGTGACAGGCTGGATGCCCTACTACCAAACTGTATTCTGGCACCTTACTCCTGAAGTGGAGTATGTGAAGATGCACAGTTAAGTAGGAGCAGAATACATCTTACCCAACATCTCCCAAAGGAACTTCTGAAATACCCCCCTGTTACTGGCCAGGCACGCAAAAGTCAGGAGATGGTGAAGTTATCCTAAAAGACCCTGTTCCAAGCAGGGGTTTGGACTACATGATCTCCAGAGGTCCTTTACAACTTCAACAAATCTGTGATTAATCAGCTCCTCCTGAAAACAGGTAACTTTTATAAACTAGGATGGGTAACAGTAGGTTAAGGCTACCTGTGGAAATAGAGTCGCAACCATGATCAAAGAGTTCTCCTAGAGGAGAACTACTGTTTGTTCTTCTGGCTTGTTTCCCATCAATGGCGTCCAGAGACTGGTAGATAAAAAGTCCTATTGCACCCAGGATGTAAGCCCAAAAAGGTGCCTGAAAGAGATTCACATAAAAGGTCACCAGGTAGTTCCCAATTTCTTAGCTGATAATGTTACATTAAAGATAATGTTCACCACAAAACTGTACTATATTGTTCTATTTGTTACTTAATTAATGGACAAACCAAACATCTTGCACTAATTTCTACATGAATTGTAGTAACTACTGTAATTAACTATTCCAGATACACCAGTGGAACACAGGTCCTTCTATTTATTTAAACAAACCCAAAACTTCAGCCCCTCTTCTGCATCAACTGATTTACTTTTCTACCGTAAACCCACAGTATTTCTATAATTATTTGCATTCTTTGTGCTGAAAAATGTTATAAAAATAAAAATCATCTTTAAAAAAGCAAGTAGTAGCAAGGCACTTACTAAAGCTCTCAGCAGTTTACTTGAGAGGTGTTTGAATGATTTGCTCAGATTTACAGCACATAGATATAAAAACCCATTAAGTTTTTTACTAAAGACTTCAGCCTTTAGAGAAAGATATTTTTTCAAAGCCACAAAAATTGACTACCTAGGTACTTTGGACAGGGCTTAAAAATCTAAGTAATTCATTAAATATGAAGGAGAAACTATCTACTTAATATACACCATCAGTTTCAAACCAAGCTGTGACATTAACTCCACTCTTAGGTTCAGAAAAACTGTTCTGCAGGCATTCCTTTCAAAAGCATTATTTTCATACACACAGTCCTTATGGCTTTGTCTAGGAATTAGTTTTTTTTAAAGATTATGTAAAACACCTTTGGAACAAAGCACAGGCAACATTTTTGCCTCATTTAGTTTCCAGAGGTACCCTTAGCATTTAGAAAGCACCGTTCACAAAAACAGAGTCAAAGTCAGGTAAAAACGCTGGAAATGCAACTTGCAGGTCAAACAAGTGAACAGCCACAGGCAGTCACAGAGCTGAATCCTTTCCCACTCCCTGCTCAGGGACAGCTGCTCTGGTGCTGCTGCACCTCTGCAACTCCTCTCCTGAGACACAAATTGACCAACATGTGTACATGTATTTCCTAAGCCCAGCAAAGGCTATTAAGCAGATTTAGCCAACAGATCAGATCTCAGTGTGCTGAGATTTGTCCACACTCAACTAAACCCGGTGTCGCTGCTGGGGAAGAAAGGAAAATGGCAGTCGTCTGTCAGTTCAAAGGCAGCAGTAAGAATGCAGACGAGGTGAGCTGCTCCTCCAGACATTCTGATGTCTCATCATCATTATACTCATTGTCTTGAGCTAGAAAGAAAGTTATGCCTCCAGTTAGACTGGTCACAAAACACATAAAGCAGCAACATGCTTAAGGAAGGTCCAGTTCTGAATAGCATTTCTGGTATTATATAAGAATTCCTCACGTATTCCAGGCTGGCTGATACACTGCTATCAAAGTCACATGGTTGGCTGCTTCACCCAGCTTTGAAGGAAAAGAGTGTCAAAGAATCAGGAACTCCAGCTTTAGGTGCAAAGTCTGGATTTGTATGCACACAAAAATCTAGAAAATTTAAAACATTCTTCAAAACTGGCAGGGCTGTCTTCTGCCTTAATCCAAGGAAACCAGGAAAAATTGTTATCACAGATCATGTAGGAAGCCTTAAGCAGGTGAAAGAGGATGAGGAGGTATTCTTCTTCCAATGGACATTTAATATACTGGTATTTGATAACTCCTGCAAAGATCACACTATAGAAATCCAGGTCAAGTGATGACAGCAATACATGTTCGATGTTTACTGATGGAATTAGTTGAGTTACCTAGGTTTCTTCTCCCTTTTAGTCTAGTAACACAAAGGAATCTCGTCTTGGAGGATGGGGTTAAAGCAAGGAGGGAATTTTTAGCCACCTTTTGAAAAAGTTTCACTCTTCTAATGAAGGGGAAAGGATAGAGCCTGTGGAGAACAGGAGGTGACTGTGGCTACCCCAGGACTGAGGATCACCAAAAGCCCCATGGAGGCACAGAGAACCCAAGGGTCTCTCCTGGCACAAGCTCACTGGGTCTCACGTTGTGCAGGGGGGCTGTGGCTACCTCCACTTGCTCTCCTCCCTTCAAAAACAGAGGGTTGTCAGTCATTGCTCGGGTACTTCAGAACATAAAAGCACAGTTAGGACCTTGTTGAAGCCAAGATAATTTTAGCTGTGATATAATCCACACACTAAAGTTACCACAGTATATACATTGGCTTTCAGAATAACTTTGTTATATGGAGAATAACAGAGAATCTCAAACATGGCAGCTCCAGACCTATGAGCAGAAAGGCCATGAGACATCACTAGCTTCACTGTTGTCTTTTAAAGAAGTATTTGAAAGACATTGCCAATTTTATCATTAATATTTCTGTGAAGTGCCACAAAGGTCACCTGCAGTGTTTTATGAGGCGTCCTTACTGTGACATACTTCTATTAATTATGAAAAGACAGCTTGAGATCTACATTTAGCTTCTCACAAAGCAAGCGTAACACAATATATGCAAAAATAAACAAATACATCAGCTTTAAATCAAACTTCTCCTATTAGGTCTTTTTGACAAAGCAGTAGCTTTTGTCCAGCTGCAAGTTATAGTACAGGTATGATCATTCAGGGTGATCCAAGTCTGTTTGCATTAGCTCCTACCGGGACAAATCAAAGCAACAATCCCTCCAGATTCCAAATACTAGAGCACTCTTCCCCCTTGCTGATCTGGAAGAAGGGTGAGCATTTTCATCTGCTTCCCAGTAAGGATCATCTGTATCCATTAGCACCTGTAGCAGATGTATCAGTATACCCACAGTTAAAGAGAAAGGAAAAAGATCCTAGTAAGAACAACGTATGTCAGAGAGCTTAGAAACATTATCTGGAGCATTTAATCTCTAGGCTCTCAAATCTAACCCAAAATGGTAGGAACCAAAATTCACTTGTGATCAACTGTCATTTAGCAGATTAAATGAATGTTCTAATGTTTTAATTGGTAAAACCAGAGTTTACCAAATCACCAAAGGTTCCTAATAACCACGGATTTTCTCTGCTATCTACCCTCTCAGTACAGCTCCTGCTGCTGTCTCCTTTGCCTTCTCACGTGCCTGGCTGTCCATTCAGGGATGTCCCCTGATGGCCTCCCATGCTGGACCCAAGTAGTTTTCAAATTAGAGAAGTGGAAGCATCCGAGAATGCTGACATGGCTGAGCAGAAACGTCAGGAGGCTCCCAATAATCATCAGCTTTTCACTGATGAGGTGTTTATTATCTCTGCCCAAAGTTACATCCTGCCCAAGCAAATGTATTACTTGGCCAGAGCTAGATGCTATTCCCATGGAACTAGAAGAGAACAGAAACCTGAGGGGAAGGAGGCAGGGAGGGAGAGGGGGATGCTTCTCTGCTTCAATTCAAAATGATGTCTGAAGATAATACAGCCCCAGAATCCTGTCACACACAGATTTAATGCAGTAGAATTGGTCATCTACTGACCCAGAGCATGTCAAAACAAAGCCATATACATGTAGTGTTTGACAGGTATGTGTGACATGCCTCTCCTTCAGGAAAAAATGGGGGTTGAACAGCAGGCGTTCTTCTCCCCACAAAAGAGCATGGACAGCTGCAAAAGACTGCAAGTCAGGGAAATCCCTTGGAACTTGTTTCAAGCAAAGCTCTCAAGTCCAGAGAGTTCAACGGGCCAAGCTTTTGCGGTATTTAAAGATTCAGTTCCCCTTGATTACTCATCATGTTTAGCCATAATCTCACTTCCTCAATCCACAGCTAATAGTTTTGCCCTAGTTTACACGGCCCCTCTCTGGATCAGATCCAGAATAGAGGGAGTCATTTAGACTGGACTTCTCCCTCCTCTTCCCCCTAAACATGGATCATTTCCCATGCTTCTGTTCAGCACAAAGCACTATGTGCAATTGCACTAACAGCAGGATAAGGGAAGGGGCTGTTCAAACCTGAACTGCAGCAGGGAAAACAGCATGGATGAAAAAAAAAAAAATATTGTACCATAGTCCAAGTGCACTTCATGCATACCAAGGACTCTGCATTCCTTTAGCATCCTTGTCTCTCCAACAAGCCCTGTCTGAAAGAGCTCCCATCCTTCTGTGTCAGGATTACTGGACCTTCTTACTTCAGCAAATAACCTCCTTCTCCCATTCGCAACTGATCACTCTGTTCTTCACTCGTGGGTTTTGGCTGAATTTCCCACTCCACTCAGTGCTTCACACTTCTCTTGCAAGTCAGGTAATGTTTTTTCCTTCCCGCTCTCCCCCCCCCCCCCCC
>VZRV01009638.1:677941-783089 GCA_013398115.1 Falcunculus frontatus | reverse complement strand
GGAAGGGGGGGGGGGGGGGGTGTCCAGGATCACTGGGAATGCAGAATTGCTTCCTTGCACAGATAGCACTACAGAAGAAATCACAAAGATAAAAAGAAGGGAGAAAAGAAAAATAATCTATCTACCTACCTGATGATTCACTGAACAGTGTGAGAAAATGCATTCAGATCCCCAAAGCAAAAGAAGTGGTAACTCAGTTGCAGAAACACCACTTCAGCCGTAGCAGTTCAGAGTAACACATTCTTTTATTATTGCATAATTACTGACTGCTGAATGTTTGAAAATGCACTGACATCAAATAAACACCTTGTAATGTACTACTGGTCTAAGTAGGCCTTTATCTTTATAAACCCTAATTGGAGATCAGTCATTAGCCAGTGAGCACATAACCTGCCCTGTTTGTGCAGCCAGAGTGGGAACTGGTAAATATATGACAGGGCAGTAGGGAACTGACAACCTGGCCAAAATATGTGTGACCTCGTGTCTCACATGCTTCAGGGTTTGCTGGAGACTTAGGGACAATCACCCCCTCTCCTAAAGCACTTGGAGGTCAGTGATGCTGGAGTTGGAGAAGAAATGTAGCCATTTTACCTCATCTCAGGCACTTTTGCCCCACACACCGTGAACTCACCAGTGCTATGTCTGAGTTCCTTTTCTGATGTGATACATACAAAAGCTCCATGAATTGCTGGGGAAAGGGAGTGGATCCAGAATGATGAAAGCCATCGTGGTTGGCATTTATAACATTGAAAATATTGAAGACATATAGATAAAAATGCATGTATGTGTAGCATTTATCTTCACTCACATTCTGTGACATGTATGTTAAAGTGTAAGCCCACTGGGTTAGGTAACTGCTGATACTGTTTTCCACTCAGTGTGGTGGGCACAAGTTCCTGCTTTATTGTAAGTGGAAATAAAACAAGAAATGTGGTAAAATGAGACCGGAAAAACAACAAAAAAATAGTAAACAAGAACTTAATAGATCTTAAACACTTCATGTTTATTGTACATTAAATAAAACAATTTCAGTTAAGTTGAGAGACAGCTGGGTTGGATTCAGGAAATCAAAACTTCTATAGGAAGATATGTTCAGCTTAAATGATCATTAATTACATATGCATTAGTTACATTATAGTAAAACCATATTCTGTTAAACAATTCTCAGGTGAATAAGATACATTATCAGAGGTATGTATTCCAAGGATCTTATTGCACATCTACTGGCTAATCCATGTACTCCCAGTCTGAGAAAGATATGCTTTGTACCACCGAGTACAGGCTCTGACTGCCTCCTTATGCTTGTTACACAGCTTCCCCTCTTTCCTCATTAAAAAACAGAACACGATATCAAACAGAAAATAAAGCTGAACATTACAAAACGTGTGTTGTCTTCAGTTCATTTCATTCCAACCTCAAAGCAATCCATGCGTATTCTTTCTTTTCAGTAAGAGCAGGTAGGGAAAACAAAAGGACAATTAAGAAAAAAAAAAAAAAAAGGGAAAAAAGTCATAAAATCCCCCACCACACGTGTTTTTCTGTCATGGCAAGAACTAAAATGCTGTTATTCTTCTACCAGCTTCCAGTGCAGTGGGAGGAAACACTGTGGACGGACTCTCACTTCCCTTCAGTTTTGTCTGCCTGCACTTCACGCATATACGAGTCAATGATATGCGGAGGCACTCCATCCATTAACAGTCTGAAGAACGAAAGCCCACCTACAAACAAAGAAAAAAAGGTAATCTTCAGGTTGAAGGTCCCTGGAGCAACAGCTTTGTGCCTTTATTTTCTGGCATAAATGACAAGTTTTAGTCAGTCCCTATTGCATACTTTGAGATGTGGTAAAATTCAACCCTGCTCAAAAGTCCAGCATGACGCTTAACCATTATTAATGGGTACTATACACGCCTTTCCTGTCCTCTTGTGCAGGGTGAATTTCATTCCTAGGATATCATATATTCAGTCATTTATCTCACCACATGCAATAGTTTATGAAAAACTTCACTTCAAATAACTCTCCTGGCTTTCCATCGGGCTGGGTGGAGTATGGTCAGAGATGGAAGGCAGTGCAGGGGGAACAGTGTACAAAACACCTAACCAGGATGAGTTGTGGAAAACATGCAGAGATATTCCATTTATTCTAATTTCGGATCTTAAAATGGTTTCTAGGTATTTAGCAAAATATTTACCATGTTGCTTGAAAATAACAAGTGGGATTACAGATGTGGAAGAATCATATGAAAAAAAGCCAGGGTTTTAGATTTAGGTGCCCTTAGTCTCCAGAGAGAGAGATGATGAAAGCTGAAACTTTCATCTACTGGGGAAGTCTGAGGAAACATTTTGGATTTGCCTTTAAATTCACTTCAAAATTTCACTTTTTGTTGGGGTTCTTCAGCCTGGAGAAGGGAAGGCTCCAGGGAGACCTTAGAGCACCTTCCAGTGCCTAAAGGGAACTTGCAAGAGAGCTGGAGAGGGACTTTTTACAAGGGCCTGTGGTGATAGGACAAGGAGTGATGGCTTCAAACTGAAAAAGGGTGGGTTTAGATTAGATACAAAGAAGACATTCTTTTCTGTGAGGGTGGTGGGGCCCTGGCACACATTGCCCATAGAGGCTGTGGATGCCCCGTGCCACTGAAATAAAAGCCATGGAAATTAATCACATTAATATGTCTGTTAATTTCGTTGAAGCCAAATGATATTTGGAAGAAACAGTGGAAAAAGGATAAATATTTTGCTAAAAACTTTAGAATCTGCCCTTTTTCCAGTCAAAGGGTGTAAATTGCTTTAAGAAAGCTATATACCATTACTTTTCCCCTTACAAATCTGCATGAATATTGTATTCTGCAAGTTGCAAACCACCTACTGATAGCTGCACTTACCTTCTGAGCTTTTTCTGGAACACACCAAAAGCTTTAAAGCAAAAGTACATTGCCAGGGTGAAGATAACACTCTCTGAATGCTTCAGCTAAATGCAATTGAGCTGATACTTACATACAACATTTATGCCAAGTACAGATTTTTAAGAATTTATAACCTTTATTAAAACAAGGATTATTCAATTAAAATGCTATTAGTTACTAGGGATTATGAGACTGTGCTGTCTCATTTAACATCGTCATTGTGGCAGAACTGTTCGCTCCCAACCTTAGGTAGATGCACAATACAGACAAAAAAAAAAAAAAAAAAAAAAAAAAGAAGCATGCTTTTTTTGGCATTCTTTCAGCTTTTTGGCATTCTTTCAGCTCATGGAGTGCAAGTTGTGCCATGAATCATTCATTTTTAAATGAAGTTAACTCTGGAATAAATATTCTGTTTATGTAGAGGCATATTCCTATAAAAAAATAACTTGCTGTAAATACAAAATGCTCTTTTTATTACTTGCATTTTATTCATGCTAATGAATCATGCCAACTTGTGTGCTGTTAAATTCCATTGAAACATGCACCATTAGAAGATATGGGATGTACTACTAAGAATTACCATAACAAGCAATTATTAAAATCTGAATTTGTATGCCTTAAAACCATCATGCTGCTAACTTATAAAAACATTTTCATTAAGTGACATAATGAAAATCATGCCATACTAGGCAGACATTGTATGACGTAGAAACAGACATAAGCTTCATATGCAAGGACCATATGAAAGCTTACCTTAGATGACAATATACATTCAAAAATCCTTACTGTGTAACTAAGGGAGAGAGAGAAAGAGAAGTAACAATTTAATTGCAAACACAAAAGTGGAGAGAAAAGGTTGAGTGAAATTATTATTACAATTGTGTCAAGATGATAATTTAATCCTTAGTCATGTAAAATATGTAGGAATAGAAGCACATGAAGAGTAAAAGGTAGGGATCCAGTTCCACTTCAAAATTATCATTAATATGTAAAAGCTAGATTAATAGGTACAAGTAACTATAAAAACCTCTAATTAGTCTAAAGTATAGATTGGAACCAAATTATATTTATGATAAAAGTTTCCAAATGTAGCTTCAAAGAAGCTAACACATATATATATATAGTATTTTCCACTGGGGGAAAAAAAGGCACACACATTAACACTGAAGCATATATATATATATATGTTGAAACTCTGTAAGGCAAAATAATCAAGTACAGACTAATTATATACCTGTGCACTACAGTATGTACTTTGTCATATATCCACATTTACATTACTTAAAGCATGCTATTTACTCTGTAGGAGTCCTTACCTTTAAATAAACATTTTGACTCTATACCCGTATGTATACATTTATCTATGTGTATGTCTATGAAAGCACTAAACTTTGTACCTATCGTAGCCTTTTAAGAAAAATAACCCAATACTTCAAAAGCTACAGAAACGTTATCCAGTCTGATCTCCTAACATGTTTTAGGGCTGAAATTGTAAGTCTGGATGCATAATATACTGCAGACCAGTTTCTGGGCATCACTGTCATTTTAAAACTGCCCTGTTAATATTCTGAATCTGGACAAGATTGCAAGGAAAAAGACATTTCTATAGAAAGAGTTAAATTTTCTGAACCCCAATGAACTTGAATGTAAAACAAGTTCTAGAGGAAATAAAGTAAATGAAGTAAAGCTTTCTGCTTGTAAGTAATTGAATCAAGATTTCATCCTTAAAATTGGTAGGTTAAGTTCAGGCATGGATTATCATTCTGAGCACTGATTTGTAACCAAAGACTGATCTGTTATAAAGAATGCCTTTTAAGTGCAGTAAATGACTTTTTGATACTTCTGGTCTTTCAATAATTCTACAAACTAACTGAGAGCTGGGTTTTTTTTGGAAATGCATATTTCTCCTGGAAATGTCTAAATGTTGTGGTCAAACATATTCAAAGTCATTAAATAAATTCCTTATAGATACATATAGTTCCGTGAAATATGTCTAAAACCTTAGTAATTCTGATATTACATACCCATATGATTGGGTATTGTCTTGATTAATTTGGCCTTCTTTGCTCATGTGACATAGACAATGTATGCCATGAGACACTAGCTAGTTTAATCTAAAAAAGCAAAGAAATACACACTTTGCATGCAGAAAATGCGTTTGCATGTGGAAAGAGAGGATGGGAATGAAATGGAATGTCCAGAGGAGTACGCGCATTATAAACCTGATCATCCCCCGCCAAGCTGAGTGGTTCTCCTGGGTTAATTACTCCATGATAGATCACTGCAGAATTAGAATATTTATAGTGGCATTTATTTGCATTTGAAATTCTTCCCAGTTGATTTAACACCTTTTAAAAAAATATTTCTTATACAGCAACTTTGCTATCACCAACCTGTTATTAGAGTGATCACCAACCTTGATTTCACTTTTAAGATAAAAGTTCTCCAAAGCTGTTTTTTCCATGATAAAAGAAGCACAGCACCTTATCTAATTCTTTTCATCGACCTTGGTGAAGCTGATAAGGAATCAGTTCTTTACTGCTCGTAACAGGAGATTTAGAGCCAAATTTAGGGATCTACCTCAACAAACTCAGAAGATATATATGGTATTTTCTGTAGTGAGTATGAAACGTAACGAGATTCTGCATATGTTGTTATCTTTCAAGACAGATGAGAAAGAGTCATCTATTACATGACTTTTTATACACACATACACACACATTTACAAAAAAAAGTCACTCTATGTGCAATTTTACTGAGCAGGTCATGTAACTTCCATTTTTAAGTTCACTCAGCAAAACTTAAAACCAAAGAACAAAATATTTTCTATCTGAAATAATATCAGTACATGAAAAACCTCTTCTGAGGACAGAGTAAGTTTTTATTATTTTAACTGTTGTGCTTATAAGTATCACTAAAATATTTTCAGGAAACGAGCATTAAATTTAGCAACAACTAGGGGGGTTAATTTTACACCTAAAATCATGTAGGGAAATGGCTAAAACCATAGAAAGTTGTAGCATACTGATAGTGTTCATAGCCAGAGTATTCCTAACTAGTCACTTGTTCCAATATTATGCACACTCTGAAATCCTAGGCTCTTCAGATATTTTTTTTGCTGAGCATTTATATGTGCACAATAAATTTAAGTTCTCCAATATGTGAGAGATAGATGGCTAAAATTAATTCTAGCCAGCATAAGGAAACATAGCTTGCTACAAGAAATACTATTGCATGGCATAAAGCTCTCTAGCCTGACTTACTAGTAAGTCATACTTACTATCTGTAGTAATAGCACCATAGCTTGTAGATTCACCAGGTAGGCATCAAAGCCTTGGGCCTGATAGTCTTATTCAGACAACATTCAAGTGTATCTCATCATCTTACAAACCCAGACGTTGATAGTTACTCGCTGGAATAAAGCTGAACCAGTTTAAAGCTCTACACGTGAAAACAAACACACACACACACACACACACACACTGCAATTCATTTCCAGTGAGTCAGAAATCCGCAGGTCTCTGCTCTGTGACAGCACGAGGAGCAGTCCTCTGGGGAGCCCTCCTAAATGAACAAACAGGCTGGGAAACTTAAGAGGATGATAAATCAACATCTGAGTCCATAGAAGAGAGAAGTAAGATGTATTGTTGTCTTTATACTCTGGCTGTTTAATAGCAATTTCCTATATTTGCCTAGAGCAAACCCTGAGCCTATCCTGGTTTGCTAAGCTTCAGCTGCTGTGTCCGCTCAGCAACCTAACTTGGCTTTTCAGCTTTAAAAAAATAGACAAAGCAACTTTCTCAGCTGTAGACGTCTTCTGTTACGCTGTGAAATAGAAAGTTTGCTTGTGATTAAGGAAAGCAACCTTACTTCTGGGATGAGGACGTCACCTTTTAAAGGCAGTATCTTAAAAATAAAAAATAAAAACTAAGAGATACATTATGCATATTTTCATTACGTTAGTTAAGTGTTCAGCTTAACATAGACCAAACATTTATTGAAATGTCTTCTTGCTGGCAGATTTGATCTGTGGAACAAGATGCATCAGAAAATACAGGAAATGGAAACTGAAATACAAAATAAACACAATACAATCCATAAAAATTTTAAGTGTGGTTTTCATTATAGACTAGCATGATGGAAGTAATATAATTAGAGCCATATTGATATGACCCAAATTTCCTCTCAATTCCTTAGTTAGACACTTCCCATCAGCTGGCTTTGGGCAGCTTTCCTTACTTATAACCTCAGATTAATTTTTTGAGAAATACTTAGTTTATTCCACAGCTGAAACTAAGCCTTTGGTGGGAATTAGTCCAGCTAAATATGAACCTATCTTTTCCTAGGAAGTAATTTTTGAGAAATACGGTCCTGAGATTATTCATTAGCAGTCCAATCCAAGTCCTGTTGCCATTCATGGTATCCCAGTTAATTCTAAACTACCTGAAATTCGTAAAATTTTCCATTAATGAAAACAAAAGAAAGCAACCCATATTATTTTTTCCTAACAAGAGTTACTGATTTAATCCAGGAAAGCTGAAAACTCCCTTTTGCATTTGCCTTGCGTCTTTTCGACTCCAACGTGGACGGTGGTCGGGCAAAGAGGGTGTTTGCAATGTTTTGAAGCCCTTACCTTTTACTTCCAGTTTGCAGTCCACTTCTGCCTCTCCCAGTTCATTGACTGCTCGGCAGGTGTAAGTGCCTCCATCATAGGGGCTGGGTTTGCGGATCTCCAAGGTACAGACACCTTGGTTGCTGAACATTCGGTACCTCGGGTCGTTCATTATAAGCACTTTGTTTTTCATCCAGGTTATTTTAGGCTGTGGTAAAAAAGAACAAGCAAACAAACACAAACAAAAAAAAACCAAAAGAAAGCCCAAATGCACAAACCTGTGAACTGAAATATTTTATCCCTTTTTTTTGTGGTGTTCAGTTAAAGCTGAGTAACCCAGAAATGATAGAAAGTAGATAAAGTAGTGATAGAAAAGAAACTGTAAATCTTAATGCAAAGATAAGCATTGGCTGCATCATGCATCTGGTTTTTAGCACTTCTTTTTTTCAGTGCAGCTCTTATCACCTAATTAAAGTCATAAGTACGAGCCTGTTATCAATACAAGGACTGTGTAATGATAGCAAATATCTGATCATTAGCTTTTGACATCCAATTACTCCTGGCCAATAAGAGAAGCATATTTTTCCACAGTGATTTGCACAGTCAGAAACTGTGAAGGTGAAGAGTGAACAGCACTCCAGATTTCTCATTTTCCTAGGCCAGTTCAGTTTCTCACAACAGAAAATAGACCTCAAAACCACACAATTCGAAAGAAACCACAAAACATATTGTGCAGTGGGTCTGAGAAGCAATGTGACACCCTGAGCATTCCTGCAATGTGCCTACTTAGAGAATAATTAACTTTTATAGAATAATTATGGCCTTATTTTGAATAAATTATTTTATAGAATAAATATGGCCTAAAAGTAACAACTTTTACTGATATATTAACTGTACAGCTGTTGTCAATGAGGGTCCCAATAAAGCCCAGCCTTTTCCTGACGTTCTGCCCCTTCACTGAGTTATCACATTAACTACTACAGTGCCTCTAGCACAGGTAAGCAGGTCCTTTCTTTTTGTATTCTTTAGAACCCACACCAGTCTGTCTGCCTTCAGCCTGGCTCATGAATTAAATGGTAAAAGCAGCATTTAATTTTTACTGTCAGGATAAACTCTGTCGTGTTTTAAGTGATGCTGTCAGAGCTGTGCTGTACCTTGGGGTTGCCCCGGACGCTGCAGTTCAGGGTGGCATTGTAGCCAGCTACAGCAAATGTGTTCACCAGGGGCTGGGTGAACAGCGGCCGCTCGCTGAAGTCAAAGTCATCATAAACTGGGTATTTGTAGACTTTACCTGTGAAATGAAGATAAAACATTTATTAAAAGAGCGTTGGTTGGCAGGTAGCTAAACACCCAAGCATATTAAATGGCTACAGAGAGTCAGTTCTGATTTGCACTACTTCATGTACCAGTGTGACTCCAGTAATTGCACTTTTAGGGGAGGCTGGAGGTGGGTCTGCACAGTGACTATAGCCCTTGGTCATGCTATGGCATTGATGTCTGAGAGGTTCTCTTTGTTTCCTGTGCAGGTGGTACATAAAACAATATGTATTTATTCTGTGTCTGTGCCTGCCTGCCCTGCGTGCTGTAGAGCAGGATGGATCATGACCCATGTACTGCAGGATGCCTGTCTTTGCCAAGCCTTGTTCACTCTGCTGCCAATTATTTTTCACAGTTTGTTCTGATTACAAACTTTCTCTGTATCTGAAAATCCATTTTTTCTTTCTGCTTCAAAAGGTGCGCTGACAATACAGATACCTGAATGGATGCAGTTTCTGAACAAGGAAAGCATGGTAGTAAAATGTATTTTCTCACTGCTTGTTTAGCCCCACTTTGCAATGGAGATTACCACCAATAAATCTTCAGCTGCACACTCAGCTGGCATTTAAAATGGTCAGACAAACAGACATCTATTCCTGTGCACAGGTATCATTAAACAGTTTGCTTCACTGAAAGCTGGTTCAAGCTCTCATACTGACTTCAGTGCAGCTTAGGCCTGATACTTGCTCTCACAAGAAGGGCAAGTAAGCAGTGCTGAAAAAGAATTTCTATAGCCATCCTTTTGTTCATGACTTCATTTCTAAAAGAGAGGACCTTCAGCTTGCCAGCCTGGCTGTGTGGGTTGTACAGGTTGTCTGTCCTCTGCGTCATGGCAGTCATGTATTCCTTCCTTTTAGACAAACTGCTTTGATTTTCTTCCTGTAAGCTATTTGTTTTTAGAATTTCCTTTCCATAGAAAAGTTTCAATTTTTTTAAGCTTACGGTGCCATTTCAAACTGACATCTTCTGGAATGTCAGGATTTTTGACTGCAGAATCAGAATTTGCCCAGCCCCACCCTCCAGAGATGTGAAGCAGGGATTATGCTTTTCTGTTGCATCCTGCCTGAAATGGAGGGAGTGCTAGCACAGCTGATGCCAAATCTCCAGTGGAGGGCAGTGACCCACTGCTTCTAACAGAACAGCTGCTTTACTTGTCTTCCAGCTCTTGCCAACTCCTATCTGCCAGTGCTGACAGGAGTCTGATATCCAAGACCATAGAAAATGTCAAAACGTGGGAGAAATGTCCCTCTCCTGATTAAAAACAATGACTACAGACTGTGTGGACAAACTGTGAAGTCTGGATAGGAAATGCCCCACTGTTAGCTGTACCTGGCCTTGGGGCTGGGAGAGCCTCTGAACGCTTTAGAGATACGGCCTTTACCTCTGGTCACCTCCCAGCCTCTGAGCACCCCTCACCCTTTGCCAAGGCACGGATAATTAACTAACCATCCTTTGCAATCAGAGCACTCTCTTTGGTCATGGTTGCATCCTCGCTGAGGCCGCACATGTTTTCAGCAAAGACCCTGAAGTAGTACTCGTTGCCTATGACCAGCTCGTTGATGGTGGCGCTGGTGCGATGGTAGTGCTCGATCACGGTGAACCACTCCTGAAAGGCACAGACACACAGGGTGAGCTCCCCACCAGCACCCTGCACCTCCCACACATTCACTGGAAGAATCATCAAGCTCCTGGGAGTAGGTTCTTCTTTGAAGAGAATAGAGATAACAGTAATTAGTGAAACGAATGGTAATGGAAATACTGCAGAGTTCGCTGCTGAGCAGTGAAGGCCGAATGGAAAGTGAACCCTACTGAATTGTTACACTGGCAGCTGGAAGGGTTCATTTTAGGAAATCCAGTATTGCAAAGGTTGTGTTGTGTGAGCAAGGCAGGCTCCCTCATTCCTAATCCATGCTGCTGACAGAGAAAGTACAGTTGCAGATAAGAGAACGGCATTCCTGTGGGGAAGGCAATAGCATGTGCTATTCTGCAGTGTTATGCACTCACAAGAGGCCACTGCAATAGTCTGCCCTCTCTATCACAGGCTGAGTGTTCATGAGAAATATAGTTTTGTGCTGGTGATCCTCTGATATCTAAAGGCTGAGATGGTCAAGTGGGTTTTAGTGCTTTGCTCTCACAGCAGTAACAGGACGTGTGAATTCTGTCCCATTACACAATACCTAAACAACAATATGAGATGAAAGAGGTTAATGCTAAAAATGCAATTATTATAAAGTGCAATATGACCACAGCAATGTCTTTGCTTTTCTTCACTCTGCCCTACATAGTTTTCTTGCTTTTCTAAAGATGAACTTGTGCTGAGTTCCCTGTACCACAGTCTGCATTAATATTTGGTCAACTTTAGGAGCCAGAGTTCCTTTGGGAAAACAGTTTTTTGTAGAAGACCAGCTGTGCCAGAATTGCAAAATGCACCACCACAGATACTGTGAGGAAAGTGACCTGAATGATTCACGTCACACTGGACCCTGGATACTGCTGTTGTTACTTTCTCCTTATCACAGTAATTTAGAGGGGCCATTGTTCTGGTCTCTGTACCAGAGACAGCATCTTCTTACAGTCTCAAGAGAGGGGAGAGACAAGAAAAAAAAAAAAAGAGAAGGATGGAGAGGGAAATAGTGGCACAGGAAGGGAAGAATGAATTGATCAGACCATGAAGGAGACCAGCATATAAATGTGGGGGGCAGAAGGGGAGGGCAAAAGATTCTCTCGAATAAGGCAACTCCCAGAATATTGCCCTAGATTTCCAGTGTTTAAATTTGCAGTAAATGTTAAATCTAAGAATCCAACCACTGTCTGTCAAGAATGTGTAAAATTTTTGTTAGTTTAATAAAAATAATAAGCATTTCTGTATTGCATTTTTCAGCTGCAAATCTCAGAACAGTTTAGGAGTCATGTATGTACTCTTTTGCCATGGGTACTGAGGAGTGGCAGTGACTTACATAATGTGACATTGCAGGTTTAAAAACAGCAGCAATGGTACACTTTTGTTCTGGTAGCAGCCTATTGAATTCAGAATTAATATTTTGGGGTTTTATTTTCTCTACTGAGGCAAAGGAAAAATGCAGAATTACTTCTCTCAAATCCACCTATCCTTTCCTTTTTTAGTCAAAATTTGAAAATATTTCCATTTGAAAATATTCCTCTTTGTAAAGATTTGAAAATATTTCCATTTCTAGCCTTTAGTTACAGTGAACAAGAGATTTTTAGAGTTTTTAGAGATCCCTTTAGAGATTTTTTGAATGCTGATAAATCAGTGCTTTGTCCACCTACATCATTTTAAGCATGTAATGCTTTTTGTTTTTAGAAGGGAGAATTCCCATCCAGCTTTTAAACATCTCCTTATTACTTACCATACTCTTCTTATCTGCTTTTTGAATAGTGTACCCAGTAATGGCAGCATTACCATCATCTTTTGGTGGCTTCCATGATAAATTTACATTCTCTCCCCAGACATCCTCAATGGTTACAACCTCTGGTGGGCCTGGGCGATCTGTAACAAAAACATGACAGCTGACATATTTGCTACTGTTTGCTTTCCCTATCTCCTTCCCACACACATCTTCCAATTAGTGTGATTTCTCTGTCTTTCTTACAAAAAAAGGATGTCAAAAGAAAAATGTGGTTGCAAAATAAAACTTTCCAAAGTGAAGGCATGTCAGAATTAAAATAAATTTAATAGTTAAAGTTGTGCTGCCAGTTTTGCCCATTATGTATTATAAAGTAGACTGCAAAAACAAAAAGTAAATGTGTTTTCTTGTCTGTCTTAACTACCTTTCTGTCCTTTCAGCATTTAGGATTTCTTCCACTCTACATTCGTGACAAACTTACTATGAATTTGCAACCATTTCTGTCTATAGGAACAGGAAAAATCTTTCATCCTGGATAGACAAGAACATGAGGCGCATAACAGAGGAAAAAAGACACTGACACATTCCAACAATGCTATTGTGTATGGAGCTTTCCTTAGAGACCAAAAATCTACAGCCAAGTAATTGGACATGGAGAGTTATCACTGTCAAGAAAGATGCTCTTTGGGATTCCCATTTTCCTGTAGCCTGGGAACAGCTGGATTTATCTCCGTTTCTCCAAACATACCAACAATCTGAATATCTATCGTGGCTTTGTCCACCAGGTTCTCCACCTCCACTGTCATGTCATACTCCCCAGAGTGCCCCCGTTCTGCCTTTCGGATGAAGATGATGGTGTCGTTCTCCGTGTTGCGGATGTTGATTTCGTTCTTGTCAATCGGAGAACCATTTTTCTGCCACGATACTTTTGCTCTTGGTTTTCCCTGCAAGGAACCCGGAAAGAATTTTGATATGCTTTTTTTTGTTTGGTTGGTTTTTTTGTTTGTTTGTTTTTTTGTTTGGTTGGTTTTTTGGGGTTTTTTTCTGAGAGAAAAGGGAAGAGAAGAAAGCAGGTTTATTTCCCGTTTTTCCCAAACAGCAAATAAAAACTGTCCTGAAAGAAACAGAATTCCTTTTAAAATTATACACCATTTAGAGATGCAATCATACCAATTCAACTAAAATATAGCTTTCTTTCCTTTTTTTTTTTTACCCAGGAGACTGAAAGTATTTGCAAATTCTGGCTATATTGGACAATTATCTCTCAGGCTAAATTTGATAAATAATTTCCAGTTTTCTGAAAGAAAAGGGGGAAAAAAATTAACCCACAGAAAATACAGAACAAAGTATTTCACCCTCTGGAAATGCTTACATTCTCTACATTGCCAGTGAAAAAGGAAAGTGATAGACTAAACCTCCAGGGATCCTAAACTCTCTTCTTTCATTGCAAAGGAAGTTGTAATAGCTGTTAGGAAGGCTGGATTGATATCTTTTGTGGGCCATTTTTTGTGTGACTAAGTACCCAATATAGGTACTTAGAGTAGAGTGAATTTCACCTGCTTTGCCGTGGGATTTGCCTTCCACAGGCAAACACTTTGCAGATGCTGTCTGAAAAGGGTAATCTCACACCATTTTGAACACCTTATCTTAGAGAATAACCATAGAATATTCCTTTAATTTCTCAAGAGAAATATATCTTGCAGCATATTGCTGATCAAACTTTTGTGAGGCTTTTAGCAGCCTCTGTGAAGCTGAGTTATGCCCACCTAGTGTCTTTGAATGGACAGATATGAAAGAGAAATGAATTCTGCCATAATTCTTGTATTCAGAAGAAGGACCCTGCAAGGAGAGAGGCAGTTGCTGTTTAAAAGATATCAGAATCAAGGTTAACATGATGCTGTGGGAAGACATTCTGTGTATTTAGAAATAGTCATATTACAGTTGTGATCTCAAGGATTTAACAGTTGCAGTCTGCCCACTCTTCCCCCCACTTTTCCTCTCTCATGACAAGGAAATTATTAAATGCTACTGTTCCATTCGTGATAACCATATTTAACTGCTTCCAGTGCAACTCCTTAGCATTGTGCCAGCAATTATCTCACATGCAAGGTCTCCTGTGAAGATTTGTAAGTGTCCTTTGGATGACAGATGACCAATCAGTGTGTCTGAGAGAGTCACCCAATTCATTACTTGGCTGAACATCATTTGTTTGGCACATCAAACTGAAAACTTTCAAGCACCTCTGTACTTCAGAGTGCCTCCACATCTGCTTGAGTTAGCTCACTGGCCGAAGTTACTGTCCGAGAAATGAGTTAAAAAACAGCAGTATAGAAAAAAAGACAAAAAAACCAAAAAACAAAGTGAACTTTTCTGTCAGTATTTTTAGTTCTTACCTGGAAAGGAATAACAAGATTCACAGTTTCTCCAACTCTTCGAGTATAGGTTTGTTTTAAGTGTCTTGGTAGACGAATCTTTGGAGGTTCTGAAGGAAACAAAAGCTTGTGTTAAGCACTTATTTTCTTTTCTAACTGTTTTCTATTGAGGCAGCGCCGTTGTGCATCAATATAAAAGAACACAATGTGGTCCACAATTCCCAGAAGTGACTAATGAGTGAGGTGCCTTAAATTTCTTGGTCCCCCAGCATTACATTCAGGACACCATCAGCTTTTGTAACACCAAATGCTGTGATGGTAGGAATAGGTGGGAAGCTTAGAGCAACTTTAAAAAAGCGCCATCGAGTTCCAGTTCTGTGGAAAAAAAGAAGCCCTGAAAAATAAAGGCTCAGAAATGAATCAAATGAAAAAAAGTTATGAAATTTGTTTCATGATTTCTTGCCACCACACAATGGCTTTGTAAGGCCATACCATCAGTAGCCTTAAAAAACCTGTTGTTTGTATGGAAACAGTGTATTTGTAGTAAGTGTAGGCAGCAGGATCTTACCTATCACTTCCTTGACTAAAATAGGCTGTGGGTGGTACTTGGGCTCGCTTTCACCAGCAGCATTCACAGCTTTTACTCTCACGAGGATTTTTGAGCCAGTTGGAAGGCCATTGATGGTAAACTTCGTTTTGTCTGTCAGCTCTGGGTTAGCCACGATCCATTCATCAGCTGGTTTAGGGACACGGGGGGGAGGAGGACAAATCCAAAGAACAGCCAATTATAAATACATCCACAGCATGGATGAGGAAAATAACAGAACAGTAATAGATTTGTTAGATTCTAATGAATAATTCTATTTTATTTTTCTAATTATGCTGTGACACAATATACATTCACTTTCATACCTAGGAAGAGTGTTTCAAACCCTGAGGGATTTTTGCTGATTACATATTTGTATATTAATATATTTATATATCTTTATATAATGATACAAATGCTATTAGAATGTGTCTGTAATTTAAGTGTACCAGAGAGAAAACTGGTTACATTTTTTAATTCAGCTAGAATAAAACAAGGAGCACAAAGAATATATTTCCAAAAGCACTCATCATTGCTTTAACAGCTTCCTTGGAGAGAAATGGGTTTTGCAATTAATTTCAACCAGTGCTGAGTACCCTTGAAAGTATAACTGAGAAATAGGAGAAACACAGAATATTTACATATTGCAATGAAATGCCATCTCTCCTCGCGCCTTTAGAAAAGGGAGGCTGTGTCAGTATTCACATAATTACAGCATTCTCAGATTTTTAATCCTAGCCCCAGGCATTCACACGAAATTCACAGAGTGATCATAACAGTAAAGTCTTTCAGAACAGCTTCAATTACAAACCATACTTTGTTATCCACCCTGTCCTCCCAGCACAGACTGCCCTGACACTGCTGGCACCTGGGCACTGGAGCTGGATTTATGAACTAGCAAGTCAGGATCGATGCTTTCCACATCATGTAAAGATAGCACCAAAAAATGGGCACAGAAGACAAGAGAACTGTTACAAACTGGAGAGCCCTGCAGACCTAGAGTGTAGTGCTGTGGTACATTTTCATAACTGAGTTTCTTGCTTTTAGGAATTAAGTTTTCCTTCAAGGTTCTAGCAGAAAAGGATTTCAATCAATGACTGTTTCCCAAGAACTTCCCCCTCCCCTTACACTTATAGTACAGAAAATTCCATAGACTGTTGCCCTTAGAATTCACTGTCAGGAATTTACTTTTATGAAGAGAGTTTTACTTTCATTAAAGAAGACTTATATCCTTTGTAGAATACTGTACCTTCCAGGTTAAAAGGTGGCTCCCCCAAATCCTCAGACAGATCTGTCGATATACCTTGAGAGAATCCATCTTTAAAATTAATCAGAGACACCCACTTTCACACAGATGGAGCATTTTGTCAGTGGTTAGCAATTCCTGTTAGTAAGTATGCAAAGATAGATGCTGGGCTTTACAGATTTAGAGAACCCATATTTAGGGAGACTGCAGGAAGAAAAGAGATGGAAAGAGGGCATCTAGATCACAGAACAGTTATGTGTGATGCCCAGAGGAAAGCTAAAGGATGAAAAAAGAGGAGGATATAAAGTTGTATGAGTTTTTTGGGCCTGAGCATAGCCCCAGAAATATGAAAAGAAAGAGACAAAAGGAACACTTGGAAGAGAGAAATGAAACAAAATGATGATGAGAGAAAGTGTAGAAGGAGAAAAAAACACATCATAGAAGAGATAAGAAATTCAGAGATAAATTCTGAGTAAGAGACAGAAAAAAAGAGGTCTTGGAAAAAAACTTGGAGGAAACAGAGGAAGAGAACACATTTAACTAAAGTAACATAGATAGAAGATTAAAGAAGACCAAACCCATGGATGATGACAGATATGATGTAAACCCTAAGGCTTTATTTCCTGGACAAAGTTATCACTGCCCTGGATTTCCTGTAATCCTGGAGCTGGCTATTTTTGGGATAATAAAAATACTCTACTAGTATCTGTGCATGGTCTTGGATGAGTACAGTGGGAAAGATCTCAGCCAAAAGAAACTCTGCAATGTGCTGATTTACCAGCTATGAAAACAAATCATCTGCAGGTACAACAGCCTCTACAAGCAGATAAACATATAATCATGGATATTATCATGGGGAACACTCAGGCCGTGCTCCCCCTCAAAATGCCGCACAAGAACCAGTCAGCAGCACACTTTACTAGTGACTGACTTCTCCAGTGTCAACAGGATTCAGTCTACTCCACGTCACCACAGCAAGAGGGCCAGAGTTGGATGTTGTAAACTAGGCCTCTCTCTCTCTCTCTCTCTCTCTCTCTCTCTCTATATATATATATTCTATATTCATGTTATTCACACTATGCAGTGCTGGATCAGGATATTTATGATGAGACTCCAGTTCAGTAACATGCACGGAGAGCTGTCGAAAGTGGTACATAGTTAAGGAGTCCAAGAATCCACCACGTTGATCAAGTTATGAGGTTCAGACTAGAGGGAAATACCAATTTTGCAAAGCCAAACCAATGTTTCTAATATATTATTCTTCTAAATTATCTTTTTTTTTTTTTTTGTCTTCCTATTTTCAGCTTGTGATTTCTCGTAATGATAGCTATGTTAAGGAAGACTCTAAAAAGCACTCTTTAAAACTACTTCAGTGACAACAATGAAAAAATGGAGAATGTAAAGACAGATGAGTTTACAAACAGATAACTAAGAGAAAAAAGCAGCAGAATGAATAGAGACAGTCATAAAAAGTATCTTGATATTAAAAAGAGTTATTAAACATTACAGAAAAAATTAGTTTGAGGCAAAACAGGCACTGAAAGGGCTGAGAAAAAGAGGTACTAAGATATTGCAAAAAAGGAAATAAAGAGCTGAACAGAGAGAAGAAGATGAATAATTCAATAACATGACTCTTAAAAATGGTATTTTAAAATTGGCATTTTAAAATTGGTATTTTCTACTTATCTTGCTTCTTCCTAAGCATTTTCATTACATATATACATAATGTCAATTGTGTATATATAGATGTATATTCATATATAGGAGGCATATATAGATATACATAAACACTCAAAACTATGTAAAATACATTGTACCCATTGTATTTTAACTGAGGTGGGTAACAGTAAAATGACAGGCTTGGCTGCCATTTTGTTGTATCTTCATGTGTTTAAAACCTATCTGGAAGAAAAAGTAAAGAATTTGTTCCATTCAACAGGTATACAATGTTCTTCTGTCTAACAGCCCTTTAAAGACAGATTTGGAAGATTCCTTATCAAAGCCATAGTTTGAATTAACGTATCTGTATTTCTCATCCTCTCTTATCACCTAATTTGGATATCACATACTGTAATATCAAGGACTTTTAACTTTTCCCTGCCATTCTACCAATGCTCAACAAAGCATAATATACAGCATACACCGAAGTCCTCGCATTGACAGTCCCCTTTACATTCTCCTGCATCTGGCCTGTGCAGTGGAAACAATATAAGAACACTGTGTCTTGATGGAAGACTGCATGCTTACTCGTTCTGAGCTGTTCCCGCAGCTCCCTCCCAACATACAAGGAAAACCCTTCCTACCATTCCAGCTGTGTCTGCCTTCAGGTACTCTTCTCCAGGTCTCTGAGCTTCTTGCAGTCCTGCTCCTTAAAGATATTCGTCTCAATACTACAAGATGCTGAGTGCTCCTGAGAAAAGCCAGTGGTTCTTCTTCACACCTTCTCCCACTCGCCTGAGAAAGAGCTGAGTGCACTCTGATCTCGTGGCACCTGACCACATTTATGACCTACTGTTTTCCTGGATTGCCTGAATCTGAAACATGTGACAGCATGAATGACAGGTTCTGTCCTCTACCTTTTGTCTCCAGGCTATGGACCATGTTCATAAAAAGCTTCCATTGAAATAAATGCCTTAATGGAAAAAAGGTGTTTGACCCATTGCTTGATTGACAGCACAGTTAAGAGCAACAGCAGTGGAGCTGAAGATAACTCTGTCCCCTTCATCCACATCCATAGCACTGCTGCAGTTGATGCTGTTGGTCCACAGAGGCTGGGTATTGCACATACCACTCCAGGCTATTTGATACTTACCCAGGTGTGGGTGGATTTTACTTTTTGAAAATATTCTTCATTTGATGCCAGTTCAGAAGAAAATCTGCTGGAAAATACTAAGTTTCTGCTGCTTGATCACCAAGGACTCTTAGTTGTAAGATATAATCTCTATTTCCCTGTTCCTTCTTATTTTACTCTCAAAAGCTTATTCAGCCTCTTACATCTTTGTCTTCCTCCTTCAGATCTTGAATATTTTTTTCTTAGATGGACATAGTTAAAGATCCCCATAACTGCACTGAAATGTTGGAGAAATTAAATATCTAGACATGGACTTTGCATGCCTAGATGACACCTACAGGAACTGTTGGAGAGGCTGTTCTCAGTGTTGGCAGCCAGCACTTGAAGTTGCCAGTTAATAATATGTCAGCAGGGATTACCACACTGAGGACCTCCTGTCCCTAAAACCCAGCCAACCTGAAAGTATTTTGGGCCACATTTGTAGCCATTCATTATTTCCTACACCTTCATCCACCAATGAACTCTTTACTGCCCTGACTCTCATTTAGCATCTAAAAGAGGATGGTTATTAACATGGTGCGTGGTACACTACAACGGATTATATGGCTTTTGATTTGGATTTCAAATCAAGTGTAAGATATGTTGAACTACGGTCAGTGGGTGGCATCTGGAATACAAACCAAAGGGAGCCTGCACAAAACCCTGCTGCTTGAGGTTTTCTGCCTCATTAGTCTCTGCCTGACAGCCAGAGCACCTGATACCTGTAGAGAAAAAATGGAGAAAGTCTCACCCACTTTCACTGTGAGTCGGGTACCGCGGGTGTTCTCACTTACTTCCTTCAAAGCAGTACTCCACCACGTAGCCATCCAGCCCTGCTGCCCCAATCTGGTCTGGTGGCCTCCACTTCATTGTCACCGAGGTGTCGGTCACACTGTCCACTGCCAGCATCGTTGGGGGGCTGGTAACAGCTGAAGCAAGCAGGGAGAAGGAAGAAAACTGTGTTACAATTAAAAGCTTACGTTTACGGTCTCCAGTATTCCTCTGGTTTAGTATCACAGGGGACAGGCTATCCTGTCTACCAGGATGATTTCCAATCATCCCTGGCACATCTTTCCCAATTAGGACTGCACTAGGAGAAAACAGCTAACTCATCCCATATCTGCTCACAGCCTGACCCAGATATAAATTCCTCCTGCTGAGGAGAGAGAAGGACAAACAGCTGGGGAGAGTAGAGCAGAGAAATTGGGAGAAGTGTATCCTACCACAGCAGGTATTTTCTGGCAAGAAGGGAGCCTGCTAGAGTTATAACAGCCACCTCCTTCCTCCTCCTCTGCATTCTGGGGGTGCTGCTGGGCAAGGGGGGAACCCTTGCTGATCTGCAGAACAAGACACCCTTCTTTTACAGGGACTTGTGGTTGTCACAATAGTTGGAAAATCTGTTTCTTTATGTGAAAAGGCCACTGAATTAGCCTGTCACTAAGTGAATGACAAAGCCTTCTAGCTGTCACACTAATATAAAAATGATATAATCAGATGACTATGATAACGTATTAATGGTTGTTTTCTAAATTCATACCTCTCTCTGTGCTCTTGGCTACTTACCTAAAGGAACAAAGGACTTGGAAGGCATACTTGGCTTGGACATGCCTATGGCATTGACAGCAAACACACGGACCTCATAAGCAACCCCTTCAATCATCTTCTTTGGCTCGAAAGTTGTTTCCTTACACAATTCAAAATTCAGCCTCATCCACCTGGAGCTCTGTTTCTTTTTCCTCTCAATGAAATATCCTTTCGACCAAAAAAGATTTTATTATAATAAGTGACAGCATAGAGGTCAGTAATAAAGGGTCTATTTTTTGACTGCCCAGTGACATTTTTTTTTCTGGGTACACGTCAATATCCCCTTCTAGCTTCAGAGTGATTTAGGGATAGTTTTCCCCATTGCAAACTATTATATAATCACCTACTTTGCTTTCATGGCCATATATGAGCTTTTTTTGGACTTGACTGCTGTGTTTTGTTCAGGGTGAAAAGGGCCTGGTTCTACTGACCTCTGTGCCCTTCTGACTTTCCTCTTGGTTCTGTATATCAAAAGACATTCCAATTTACTCAGTAAATTGTTTTTGAAATTCCTTCTAACATTCAAACAGGCTAAAAACAGTTCAAAGTTCTGTTTTATAAGAAATTGTCTTTCAAGTAGGGGGACTGATACTGTGGCAACAGACAAAATGACAAATCTCAGTGCATTAGAAAAGTAGGTATCTGATAAAGTCAAAGAGTAGGTAGAACATTCTAGCTATTGGATATTCCCAGTGCAACTCTCCAGGGCCTGAGTCAAACTCTGATCCTGTTGCATCCACTATTCAGGGTTTGCTTTTTTTGTCTATATTAGAGAGTCACAACCAAAAAAAACCCCAAAAAAGTACGTACCTAAAATGGGTGATCCACCATCATTTGCTGGAGGTTCCCAGGTCATAATACACCAGTCTTCACCCACCTCAGTCACATTTGGTGCCTGAGGAGGATCAGGGATATCTGTTGTAAACAAAATAAATATTATTTTAAAAAAAACTTTCCTCTTTTTGCATAGGTTGAAATTAAAAATGTCAAATAAGAAACAAATCTGAATAGTTTTTGAGGCGCAACAGGAATTCCTAATGAGGAGAGAGAGAGAGAGAGAAAGAAAAGGAGGGTTAGTGGATGCTGGCTGGTGGTTAGGAAGGGATGGATGCCAAGGTCTTCAGCACGGTCAAGACACTTGAGAGGCACCCGAGGGCATGTGCTAAGACAGAGCCCACAGCCACAGGGAGAGGGGAGAACCAGGAGTGATAGGGGCAGCCTGAGACAACCAGAGAAGTTTGGCCCCTGGCAGCAGTGATAATTAACTCCTACTTAAATCCCATGCCAAGCTCCTACTCCTTGAGTAACGCCGAGCCTTAGTACCCTTGCATCTCAATTCCATGCCTGCCAATGGGGACAAATCGGGAAATGGAATTTTCCTGAGCATCTACCACAGTGATAAAAGATGTGGCTCATGGGCGCTGTTTCACACGACTCACCAACCACTTTAATGTTGATTAGAGCTGTGTCCTCTCCAGCCTCATTCTTTAAAGTTATTCTGAAAGCACCCGAATCGTCCCTCTCAGCTGCATCAATGACCAGGCAGCTGCTGTCTGGGTATGTTTCTGCCCGTATTCTTCCACTGTCTGTGACCATCTAGGAACCACAGTGAGCAGAGGGAAAAGTCATATTTTCTGGATTTGAGAATCAAAAGACTCAAAAAATCAAAATTTAAAATAGTACAGGTCACTTCAACAAAAACGTTAAAGCAAGGTAAGAAAACCCACACTAAAACTCAGAACTTTGGTCACCTAATGATGACAAAAATGACAAAATAACTAAAATAAGTAAAATACAGTAACTGCTTAATACTCAGTTAAGCCATTGCTTCAAAAAGGATGAGGCACTAGGATTGTCCTGTGAGCAAGAACACACTTTTGTCAACACCCCATATCTTTAATTTGATGGAAAGAGAATAGGGAATTCTTCCAAAAGTCAGTTCAAAAATTAAGTCATTCCCTTTGAAGGTCAGAGTGATTGTAATGGTCAGTAGTTTGTCTTCACAGATTTCAAATGCTGTCACATATTTTGGATTGGGTGCTCTCCTAGAATAATTCCCTGTTTGGGCAGGACCACAGTGGTGATGCTACAAATAATATTTCAAAAATAGTGGTCACAAATTTGACCAGATAGTCTCTGATGAATAATAGATGAATGATAGTAATAACGTGTTCCAGCTTCCACATAGCATAATGAAAATTTAAACGTGAAGAGTGACTTTTTTGGTATTTACACAGCCAGGGATTGATCTAAGCAAAAGTTTTGCATTAAGGCACCAGATGTAAGACCCCAATTGCCCAACCTATTGTTTCATTTGAGACTTGACAGTCCATTAGAGTTTATCATTCATTTTCCAAAACCAGACCACATCATGGCTTCCTGCCAAAACCTGGCAGCCATTCTGGGCATTGAATGTATAGCAGAAGTAGCCATTTGGTAAATTTTCATGAGTTTTCTTCTGCATCTCATATATCCTTCTCCTCTACTATATTTTTATAACAAACCCATATATTTTTCTTATTAATTTCAGCATTTCCTTAAAAATACCTAAAAGATACTAAATAATATTCATCCATTTTACCCCTCTTTTTTTGAGCAAGGATCATTTTTAAATAGAGGGCATCTCCCCCTTATCTCTTGCCATTAAAATCAATGTCTTCAAAAGGCTGAAGATTATTTCTTGAAGGAAAAGGCTCTTTGTTAAGCTAAAGAAACATGTACAATGACAATGTACCTTGTCCCCTCTACTCCAGAAGACTTTTGGAGGTGGTTCACCAGTGATAGGGATCTCAAGTCGTAGTTTGTTTCCTGCCACTACTGTCACAGTGTTATTTTCCCCAAGACCATCCAGGTGAAGTTTAGGAGGATCTGAAAAAGGAGAGAGATTGTCCAAGTCTGCTATGTAGCTGCTGCTCTGAGAGTTCAGTGACCTGGCACAGGTCTGCAACATACAGAAACATGCTCTTTGTTTTATTTTCTTGGTATTTTTAAGCAACTAAATTTTGTTTTGATGAAAACTTGTGAAGAAAAATCTATTTAAGAAACTAGTTTTCTGATGAAAAAGAAATCATGGCACCATAGACATTTTGGAATAATAAGACCACATTGAAAAACCCCACAACTGTTTTCCTGAGGCAGAATTATGTATATTCAGGTATATATTATGTATATTCTGAGAGAGATTTCCTCTAAGTGGTTCTTGAAAATTTCAATTGCAGGCTTTTTTATGGCACCTTTAATCACGCTTTGGCCTTCAGTGTTCTTATAGTTTAAAAGTTTAGTAACCCAAATCCTTCTCTAAAAATAAAATGATCACTTTTGTTGTACACTGTGTGTGTGGAGAACAACTGATGAATATGCTCTTGAAACTTTTTTTAACATATTAGAAATATAACAATGATCATTCCCCTGTAGTACCACTTCCCTTTTCATTCTCCCTAAATCTCACCAATACTTTTTCTAACACAGATATCCCGCTTCTTTCAGCTTCAATTAAAGAACATGTTGTCTAAAACTTTGGGAATTTAAATTGCTCTCCTTTTGACTTCCAGGTTGGTGTTTGCAGCTAGAAGCTGGTGAGGTGTTTCTGTAGAAAGAGTCAATGCCCTGTTTTATTTTTGTTTGAAGGACTGAGATCATTAACAAGCCTTCTGCTTTGCTGAATGCATCAAAGCTTCAAATTGGGCAGAACAATTTTCTCTCTAGAGAGCATCTAATGTTTTTAGTGAATAGGTAAATATGTACTTACTCTGCTAGTCTTTTATCAAATTAAATCACACTTTGCAATCTTAGCAAGCCAGTTCTTCAAACACAGCAGTGTATAGAGAAGTGGATAGCAGCAGGTGTTTTAAACAAACTCTTAAGAGTGGTTTAGGTTTAGGAACTGAGCCTCAAGAAGCCTCCCCCAGGAGCTCCCCCCAGCACATAAACTATGAGCAGATCCTAAACAAAGGATTCTGAGAAGCTCATTTGCACTTTGCCAAAGCTGCAGGTCTGTTTTCTCTGGTGGATGCCTGCTCAGAGGATACAAAGTGGTTGTAATCAGGGATATTTCACACTGCTTTTAATTTCCAAAGGTCACAGAAAGATGTTATACACAGGTCACTGTGCAGTGTACTTACCCACAATATGTACTTTGCATGGAATATTAATGTTGTAGGCATCTGGCACAAACATGTATTCACCCTCATCATCAACGGCAGAAACTGGTATTACAAATCTGTGGATTCTGTAAAAAAAATGAAAAAGAAATCAATGTAAATTATTTTTGAAGACTGCTTGAAGCTATAAGGAACAATCTGTGAAAATTTTAGGAGATCTGTGCAAGTGTGTAAAACTACTGACCAAAAATCCTTTGCTTATTGTTTAATGATATTTTAGACAATTAAATACTGTGTGCCTTGTACAAAATATTATTGAGACAACCACCAAATAATGTAACCAATTCTAATATTGTTTGTTTGAACACGGAACAAGGAAAATACAGGAGTGTAATCTCTTTGACACAGGGATTCTATGCTGCTGCCATTCAATTGCAATTTGGTTGTTCAAGAAAAAAATCTGTAGGTGATCCCATTGTGGGAATATTCTGACTTTTGCTGGACCATCTTTGTAAGTTGATACAAACAGGAGCTATGAGAAAAAGAGGCCTTTAAAAGCTGTATACTTTTAATAGTGTCTAACAATAATTTTATTTTTCTGCTTAATATCCCATATTAAGAGCAACAGCAATGTCAAGAAAAATCAATAGCTGGAAGTTAGGTGGATCAAGGATTTGATTATTGTCCTCCACAGCCAAAATACACAAGATTAAAGGGAGCAAGGAGACACGGCTTTTAAAATGGCAAAAATAAGTATATCTTGGGGGACAGAGGTTAGGCTTGATTAGCAGATAATTTTTAGTGAAGTAACCCACATATTGGCACATCTCCATGGTGTCATTCCATCCGAAGCCAACTCAATACAAACAGGCTTACCTTCCTTTGTGATAAAGCTTTACACGGTCACTAGCTTCAATCAGCTGCCCATTTTTGTACCATTTCCCTTCCACATTCTCAGATATCTCACACTTCAAGTGGATTTCCTGTCCAAGCCTCACAGTCTGGTCTTCTAGTGCAAGTGATATCTTCAGTGGTCTCACTTAGGAAAACAGAAGCAGATACATTAAAGAAAGAGGATGGAGCTCAGTGACCATGGGGGATAATTTCCAACTTGATAATGAAAGAGCATGAATTGATCAGGGCGCCAATGTGCACAAAACAGTCGAGAGCAGAATGAGTATTACAAATAAAAATGTCCATTTGTGCAGAACGCAAGATAACTTCAGAGGATGGGTCAGATACATTTTGTTTAAAAGCACAGGCATTTTAAAGAGCTACTGCACAAACGAAGCTGAGGGGGCTACACAGTCATGTGCTTGTGCCTAGGTTTGGCTTTCCTGTGAAAACCTGAAAGGATTGAAGAAAAGCAGATGCTTCCCTTGAAAATTCACTTTGTTGAAGTATTTTTGGAGGGATTGTTTTGTTTTCCATTTTAATGGAGTGAGAGGAAATTAACAAGCAGAACTAGCTCATGGCCTGCTACTGGAAACAGTGTCTAAAGGGAAGTCACCCTTCTGGAGATTCACAGCAAAAGAATTGGTATGGAAGTTAAATCTCCTTTTAAACTCCCAGGAAAGGCGAGAAAATTGTTTATTTCTGTATGCCAGCACCCTGTGATATATGAATTTAAGAGCAAGGTGGATGATACTCACAGTCAACTGCAAGCTTGGCTTCTGACTGCCCTCCAGTTGTCATTACTGAGTAAGTTGCAGTGTCATTTTTGGCAGCTTCCTCTATGACCAAAGTGTGTTTTTTACCCTCAACCTTAATTCGATACCGAGATTTAGGGTCGTTGGTAAGTTCTACACCATTTCTAAACCTAATGGAAAACAAAGGATTTTTATTTTTCCAAAGGAAGTCCTGTGCAAATAAGACTTCTATAGACTGAAGCTCCCAGAGAAGACTTTACAAGACTATAAGGCACTAGAAAATGTTAAACAAACTCATCCATGAATGTATAAGGGTATTTTTGCAGTCACTACATTTTTGAATAAAGTTTTATTGAGATTTTCTTAGCAATTTTCAGGTTTACTAGTGTAGGAAAAGCTGCCCACATTTTTGCCCACGATTAAGAGCTTCTGGGTTTTATTCTCAGGGCAGCTGTTCAAAGTGAGGCTTACCATTTCACGTTTGCATCATCCTCAGACACTTCACAGCTCAGTTCCACTCGTTCACCAACATAGGTGCTGGTATCCTCCAGGCCTTTGGTCACCAAAATTGGAGGATCTTTGGAAAGAAAAAATTACAGATTTACAATCTGAGAGGGAGAACTAAGTGAAAGAGATTTTCTAAATCATGCTGAAGAAGGCAGTATTACTTTAAAATTCTAATATGAGTATCAGTGCAGCCTTTTCCGCCTTAAATCAGAAAAGGGGTTGCTCATTAGGATGCTAGTAGGAAATTTGCTCAATAAAAGAAAAATAACATTTCTTCATATTAATACCTGCTTTGCATCCCATTTTATTGACAGTTTTGTCCAGGCAGCTTGACATGAGAAGCTGATTTTCTCCTCTTTCTTCCCACAGATCCCTCTTATAAAACTATGTTTTCCTCAGGTCCTACAGCCCGTTATGGGATATATACCCATATTATAAGATGACCTGATGGTGTACTGTGGTGACCTTATTTGTTTAATCCATTCTTGATATCATAACTCAAGTTTATTTAACAGTAAAAGACTGTACAACAGTTACTCTATGCTGGTTTTAGGGGCAATGGTCTCCACTATTCTAAAAGTATTTTTCAAATATTTGATGATTTTTTTTTCTCTCGCTATAAGCTTTGCTTTTCTGTTTTGTTTGTTGTGCTTGTGGGGGTAATCAACACCATGGGAGCAAACAGAGTGAAGATATGGCCCCCCATTCATAACTTTTGATAGAGTCTTCCCTCAAATCAATGCAAATGGAATGAAAGCTGACTTCTAGAAAGCCTGATCTGAGGGCACTTGGACAGTATCAGAGCCCTCAGGTACCAAGTGTGGTGTTAGGGGAAGCCAGTGCTATGACACAAAACTCTACAAAAAGGCTTAAAATTATGAAGGGCACCACAGCCTCACTAGATCCCAATGCACAGTATCAAATCAACTATATCCCCATTTCAGGGCTTTCACTAAGCTGCTAAATACAGGATGAGGGAAATAAATGGCCAGGGATCACAGAAATACCGAGTGATCCTAACAGCTGCTGATACAAATTCAAAAACACACCGAACCAGGTCCTCCCTGTTAATTTCTATTGCAGCGAAAGAAACCACATAAATTTAGGGCAGGTGAAACAGCATCAGGCTGACATAGTTACCTCTCACAAACAGTTCTGTGGAGCATTTCTCATCACCAGCTGTTACGTAATAGCGAGCATCATCCGTCATCGTACAGTTATTGATGAATAAAATTCGCTGGTTACCTTTGTGCTCAAAAATGTATCTGTTTGAACAGCAAAGACACGTTAGCAAAACTTCTGGACCCCTTTTGTTTTATGTAGAAAGTGCTTTAGGGATTTTTAGAGGCAAAAATTCTGGGGTTTACAGAGTGCTGGAAAAATTGTCCTTGGAAGTAATTTCCAAGTTTCAACAGAGCTGTCAGACTTCTACCAGAAAGAGCTGTGGTGTAGAGTGACAATAAGCTGCTTCTGGCTTGTTCCAAGATCCCAGGGCTGGGTGACATGAAAAAAAAGAAATTAAAAAAAAAAAAAGAGGCTGGAGTGGAATGATGGCAAATAAAATGGAGTCTGAAACTCTAGATGAGTAAAGCTGAAAATAACCAGTAAGAGGACACCATCACTCATTCCAACATTTTTGTGAAGTATAATAATAGCTAAAGTTAAGAAGTTAATATTATTGGTAGGCCAGATGGCACAAGATATCAGTAATGGGATATGGGGTTTTGGTAATGGGATAGGGAGCCTTTCACCTTTATGTCACCAGTTTAGATCTGCTCCAGGTTTGTAATGACCAAAGCTCGTTAGCATCTGACAGCTGCTTCAGCAGCCTGGTAGAAATGCACTGGAGCACCTAATCCAACCCCTTCTGCTGGAGAGGAATCCAGAGGGCTGCCTGCAAAACAGCTCTGAACTGCTCATGCCAGATATAGGGGCTAAAGAAAAGATACTCTATTATTCATTATTTTGTCAATCATCAGTATTAACCAAAATCCTTCACTGATTTCTGCAGCAACAGAATGAAGGAAATTCGCCTCATTTCTGTAAGAAGAAGGTTTTTTTAATTAATATTTTTTTCCCCAGTGGGCCAGAGGAAAAAGTGGCTGGGATTTTGTGCTGCTGAGAAACATTTCAGGAGCACTACATTTTTATGTACATCCTTCCCAGCTGTGTCTGACTGTGGACTGGGGTTTTCTGCACTGGGTTGTAAGAGCTGGTTGTGCCCACAAAAAAGGACTGGGCTCAGCTTCCAGGCATTGCTCTACCTGTTCAGCACCTGAAAGGCCACTTCTAGGAAAAGCCAGAGAAGAAACCAACATGCAGGTGGTACAGATGAAGAAGCTTGTGTACACCAGATCTGTTGCCCATGATTGATGGTGCAGGTTGTTGACTTCAGTGTGTAAAAGTTAACTGAGTAGTGGAAGGTGAGACAAACCTCACATCCCCTTTTCTTGGGGGCTTTATGAGCCAGATGGGTAAGTGTGTGTTGTCAACATCTCTGCTCTTAGCACACAATTACTGTAGAAACTTGTGTCTACCTCCAGACACAGGACCAAGGATAAGTGATTTATTTACTCTCAGCGCTTCCTGATTTTTAAAAAACTACTGGGTAGGAAATCGTGCCACGTTTTTTTTTGAGGATCTCTAATACTTTTGTCTTGAGACAAAGGAGACAATCTATATTACATTTAGCCTACAACGGACTTTTCTGGGTCCTGAGCAATATAACATCATTTGCATGCTCTTCACATCTATCGATATTCAGAAATAAAATTGGTGCAACCTGAGCAAAGAGAGAGATCTATGCAACACACTTGTCAAGAGAGTACGTGTGTGCCCATTTTATTGCTTACATATGCTAAGATCACTTACTTTGCACTTGGTCGTATTTCTTGGCCATTTTTATACCACTTGAGTTCCACTGTTGGATCTGCTAGCTCCACCATGAATCTTACTTTACCTCCTTTGTCCACCTGGTATGCAGGATCGAGGCCTTTGGCAAAAGCTGTTGTGGAAGTCAAGTGTTATTTTGACATGAGATCAGAAAACAAGAACATGAATGCTGAAATGACATTGCATAAATCTCATCAAAGCTGTCAGAATACATGCACACGAAGTTGTGCATCACAAGATATTCTCACACTAGTCTGCATGGAATCATCTAGAAACATTAGAATAAGCACAAGGCTGTGCAGATCTGGTTATCCTGCTCAAGTTCAAGCTGGTACATCTTCAAGACTTTGCAGTGCGACTCTATTCCAAATAGAACTGGGTGGATGCATCAAATGAAATACACAAATAAGAATTAATGTGTAGTAACATAATATACGTTATGATATGAGGTAATGGGCAAGGAGAGAGGGTATATCAGGCAGCTGGATTACAGCTGGATTTGTGGAGGACTTCACCCACGTAAAAGGGATGCCTCCAGGAAACCAGTGACATAGCAGATGTATATACTGCATCCAGCTCTGAAATGCTGTCCAGGAACAAGCAGATGTCACAATAGCATAATGGACAGCGTATTGTATTTATATTTGTGTGCAGATATATTCTATGGCATATGCATGTATTTTATACACACACACACACACATATATATATTCATACATAGAAGCACGTATACGTATTTCTGTGTGTAATTACACTTCTCATACTATTCAGTAGGGTAGATGGGGAAAGACAGGCCTGAACGTGCTCACCCAGTGCAGGATTGGAGGGTCTGTAGTACAGCTGGGATTTCTGAGCAATGGAGATTGAGTGCAAAAAGAAATCATGAAGAGCAAACACTTCATGTGTTTGGAGTGACCTCTATTTAAAGCAGAAGATATTGATGGTGACACAAGGTCTAATTTCTGTATTGTTTGATCAGGTAACACCTTCCCACACACCTAGGGGACACTGTTCCGGATGGAACCAGTGTTTGTCTGAGGGGAAGGATGCTTTAGGCAAGCACTGAATTGGATAAGATGTTTACATTTCCACCATGGACCAAAGCTGCCTTCTGATTAACTCCTTGCAGGAACGAGTCATCACGGGAAAGTTCCCTTGTGTGGAAGTGAAGCATATTTGGGTTTTTAAGGTGAACGGTTGCGTGTGACTGATGAGCATAGGAACATTCTGCCACATCCATACCTGCACTCTTCTTCACTTCCCTGCGCATCCGCTTCAGCCTCTTTAACATCCCTCTCAGGTCGGTGATGCCATACTGGAAAGCAATCTTCTCGTACTCGCTGGGATTCGCGTTCTTCAGGAGCTCCCACACGTCCACCTCAGGCTCTTCCTCCTGTTGTTTAACCTCCCTGACATTAGCAAAATAAAATTATGGGAGAAGAGTTAGTGAGGCTTTATCACACCATAAAAAATAGGTGAAGCTGAATCTATGGTAAGGCTAGAAATGTTTTGACCAAAATCTGAAGGCTGCCATCGTATTTTTTTTATTTTACTCAGTATGAGTGGAATAGCTCAGAATGACATTCACACCTTACTCCACACTTCTTCAAGGCAGAATTTGTATGCAAGTTTTAATTTGGCCTTTTGTGATACAATTAGCTATGAGAATTTTTATATTGCTTCAAAAAAAAAATACAGTTTGAAAATGTAATAGTGTACAGGCTAATCCCACTTAAATGAGTTTTATCTGCTGTAACTTTAGTGGAATCAATCACAATTTATGATGGCACCTCTGAGTCTAATCTGCACATTTCAAAATTAAATAAATGTTTTCATTTAAAAATTAAATTAATTTTCATTATTTCATTCATTTCAAAATTAAATTAAAAAATGTTTTCAAACCCTGAGTCCCTGTAACTGCTACTGGGGGTGACCAACAACAGGACATTGAAACACAGGGGAATCTGTGTCTGTTTAAGGTTGCACCAGTGCTTCTCAGCATTACTTAAAGTTGTCATATCAATAGGAACTGGAGATTTCCACACCAGCTTGGACTTGAAGGATGAATCTGTTCGCTTCCATGTGTGTCTCAGTCTTAAAAGCAGGAAAAGTTTTCAGAGGCCTGTGTGAGGAATCACCTTTACACAGAAGTCTCAATACCGTATTTACTATCTGCAACTCCAGGCTAAGACAACCAATAAACAGAAGTATAATTATTTTCACAATGGCAGCCATTAAATGACAGAACAGTGGAAGCATCCTAAACAAAATGATAATTTTTTCAGATGGACAATTCAGCTCAAAAAAGCGAACTGCTAGAACAATACTGGAATAGCAGAAGAAATCTATATTTTTCTTCCTGTAAATCATTCAGACCAGACCAGGATCATTCTGATTTGATCTAGCTTGTCTAACAAAATCAGTACTTTTGAGAACAGAGCGAGAAAGTAAACTTTTGAGAAATAAAAAAAATACCAAACTTTGCAGTGAGACACTGTTAGAGCTGAGCTTTATGGGGTCTATTAGAGGATTTTCTTTGACATATACAGAAATAACACTAAAGATCCCTGAGAATCTCTGTGTGGTTGGATGAGGAACCATGGAAACACCTTGCTGTTTAGTCCATGAGGTTTATTAATTTTCATAATATGTCTGTTATTTTAAAAAGGAAGAGAGGTCCTCCCGGAGTAGTCTTTCAAATACAATAATTCTGAGACAGCAATGTAAGTTAGACAATCTCAGGCAAGTAATTTTATATTCTGTTCCTTTTATCCGTGCTCATGCTTTCCGGAGGGTGACTGTACAGCCAATGCTGCCATTTCAGTGAGATTCCTTCTGCACGGGGGCAGGTTGAGATCAGCTTGCAAACACTTGTAAAAGCTGAGATTCCCCCTGGGGCAGCACTGTCCTCTCCCAGGACTGGCTGATCACCAGGCAGTGTCTGCCCATGTCAAGGAGATGTGCACTCTGTGGGAATCGAAATAAAGCTCCCCTTTAAATCAGGCAGTGGTTGAGAACGAGGATCCTGATCTTCAACGAGACTGAAAGAATCAATTTCAGGCTCGTTTTCCTCTTGCTTAACTGGAAAACAAGTTTTGATGCTCAGAGCAAGCCAATTTTATTCTGAGACCTCCGCGGTTTGAGCTGGGGCCAGAGGCCAAACAGAGCATGGTATTTCCTAAGCAGACTGACCTCACCACGAAATCACTTTCAGATCTCTTCCCTAAAAACGTGCATTTTGTTGCAAGATGTAGTTTAAAAAAAAAACCCAAAAACAAACCAAGGACCTAAATACTTGAGTAGTTTTTAGATCTTGTGCCTCTTGGAATTTTTTGCTGCTTCTGATCCATTGCATTGACAAAGCATATCCAGTCATGGAGTGCCTTACTGAGATAAGACTTGATACATCTGACTGCCAACCAGCAGAAATCCAGAAAATAGACAGTATATTGATTCTATGCATTTAGGGCTTTTTTTTTTTTTAAAAAAAAAACATGTTTCAAGCAGTATGAAGCAAAAGTGAAAAGGTTCTAGGTCTTTCATTGGTCATACAACCACAAAAAAAGAGAAAGAATGCACCTCCAACAGTATCTGTTGGAAAAATTGAAATGAAACCATGGATTTGTCTTTGTAATAATGGATGTTAATATCCACACACATGGATATTAATATCCACACTGTGGCTTAATTAACAATTTTATTCAATTAAGCTCAGAAATATGAGGTTGCATTTCAAGGCCTGAAGCAAGGTGAACCAATTTGACCGAAGTCAAATAATGGTGTCTAAAAACTAAATATTTTCTTTATCCATTACGCACACAATAGGTGTACTATGTTTATATGGCTGTACAGTGTTTACCTGACAAACCTTACGAGTCAATTGTTAGTAAAGTGATAATGTCTCTCAAACCACATGCACCTTTCCACAAAAACACCAAGACCTCTTACATGCAACTCTCGTGTTGCTACTGAAACACCACGCAGGCAGTCATGGGAACTGGAACAGCAAGTTGTGTCAGTAGGATGAAAAGACAAACTGAAGATCCTAATTAGGGATGAGAAGATTGAAAAACCAAAGACCTGGTGGATTGGAACTGGTTCAGGTAATTCTTTGTCTGCTTTTAGCTTCAGCTTTTCCTGTGTGCTTTAGTTGCTTAAATGCTATGCTCACCTTCAAAGCCAATGAGCCCATTGTGACCTTCTAATGTAATTAATACTGCAAATTTTCCTCTTTCAGAGTAAGTGGGAAATGAGATAAAGGATGTAGTTCCTTTTCAAGTTCTCTGTGATCAGTTGCCACTGATTTCCATGGCACACAGAATTTCTCAGCTTGATTTTAAAAGATGATGAATTAACTATCTTGTCTTAATCTGGTAAAAGACTAAACTGGGTTTAAAGTCTGAAATAACTAGAGACATCATAACACCAGATTTTCAAGGCAAACCAGAGAAACATGCACCTGAGTTTTTCTCAATCAAAACATTTGAGTCAAATAAAACATGATTGAGCATTTGAGAGCACATATTAAAAAAAAAAAAATACAAAGAATTATACCAGTATCGATGACTTGAAAGCATGATATATGACTTTTTCATATCAGGATGGTTTTTTTACTTTTGCACCAGACTCAATTTTCCAAACTGCTCATCCCTGTGTAGGAAATTTCCCCCCTTGGCCTTCCATGCAAACACAAAAGAAATAGCAAGTGAACTAAATGTTATTGTCCTCTTTAGGCTGGGGCTCACTTTTTTTTCCCAGCGCACTCAAACCTGAGGTTTCTTTTCTGCACACTCAGAGGTAAAATTAACCGAACATTTGTATATTATACTATGAGAATAAGAACAGTTAGAAACATTAAAAAAAATTGAAAGGTCAGAAAATTCTCAAAAAGCTTCGCCTGACTGTTTCTGTGTGCGAACCTAATGGTTTGCAATCCACACCTGCTCACTGCATCACTTGGTTCTCACCTACGTTTCAGGAGACCACTAAAGTCAAGTTCTCCTGCATCCTCTTGTCCTTCACCACTGTTATTGACAGAAAAAGATCAAATCTTTGTTTAATACAGGAAGACTTAGACAACACACATCGCAAACACTCTACACTTCTCATACACTCAACACTGTCCGGACACACAAATAATTGTATAAAATCAACACAAACTTGTATGCTTTTTCACATGGATTATGTTTCTGTAGGCACTCGTGAAAAATAACACAAAGGTTTGTATTGCTTCTTCTTATACTTTGATGGCAAATTTTTGTAACTGCGTACATAAATTTGCCGAGGTTTGTGTTAGATTTCAGTAACGCAAACAAATGGGAGCTACTCAACACAACCAGCTTTGTTTTTCATCTCCGTAGTGGACGTGTCTAAAAACAAAGGGCTTGTGCTGATCTCTTGCTAACAATACAAAACAAAGGTTTGCATTGCTGGGTGGTGCTTTTAACAATGCATAGCTCTGTCAAATACTGATTGAAAAGTACTTAACCTTAAAGATTTACCTTTCTCTAAATGAAGGGAGAAAACAGTTATAAAAAAGAATAAAACAGTACATTGTCCATTTTTACAGAAAGAATCACAGTCCTATGAAGGTGCATTTCTTTCTATAATGTGATCTTTAGCAGAATTTCCTTGTCATAGAGTACATGGAGACAAAAGAAATGCCCTAAATATTTGTTAAAAGGGCAAAATAGTGCACATCTTAACTGAAATGATGCTAGTGTTTAATCAAGATTTTACATGCAAGATATTACTTAGAAAACCAGAAAATACTGAGATATCTTCATCTGTTTGGGCAGAGCAGTTACTGCATTTTTAAAAATGTGCTAAGGAAGGAAATGCACCTTGCATGTAGTATCTTTTGATTTTCTCTTTAAATTAAAGGCCTCTAAATAAAAACAGTTATCTCTGAATCATAGCTTTACTTCTAGATTAACAAACTGCATTCATTATCTGTTGGTAAAATATTTTAATTCTGTATATTTTTTATATATTTCATCACAAAAAGATGACACCTATACTGATTAGAATCACTACTTTATCAGAAAGGTAACAAACCTTAAGAATAATAATTTATCTTACATTCTCTGTAATTTACTATTATTTGTTGTTTTTCCTTACTGATGCTATTTACTATTTACTGTAAGATAACAAAGCCAGATCCTGTATTCTTGAAATCAATGTCAATTTTCTCTCTGCTTTTAATCAGAGCAGGATTGGGACCCTGAACTTTCCTATTGTGGCTGACAGCTTTCAGGAAACATGCAGCAGAATATTTTAGTGAATGGAAATACATTTTTTAAAACCTCCAAAGAAACATATATTTAATTGCCTTAAATATTCAATCTTCCCTTAAACTAATGACACTTGTAATTTCACAGTAGGGGTATTTAATATCATATGCACTATCTATGTGCTGTAATTATTTCGTTCTACCCACCACCAATTACCTGAAATGGCACTTCTTTAATCTATATTTACAAAAACAGTTTTATAAAACAGTTTTAATTGTCTGACACAAGTTCTGTGCATCTACCAGTATCCATTACTGAGGAGCTTGACAGGATCACTGAAGTTACCTTCTTTTGAAAGCAGATCTGATGTCAATGGATGGAGCAGCTTGGGAAGATTCTATGAAATAATGGTAACACAGGAATTAAAAACATAATTTGAAGCTCACATAATTCATGTAATCAGTGAAATTTTGAATATGAAATTTGTTCGTTTCCTGCTAAGTGACCAGCATTTGTGCTTCCCCTTTGTCATTAAGTTCTGATATCTGCAAAGATGCTCAGTGCTAAGTGTACCATTTCTCTAAGTACTTTCTGCAGTTCTGTGTAGGAGATCTGTTTCTCTGATGTTTCTCCCCTTCCTGCCTTATTCACAGGCTCTGGCCTTTTTGTCTTCTCACTTCCTATGCATTCTTCCCTGCTGGCATCTTGTGCTCCCACAGTACACTCAGCATCAGAGGGAAGAGACAGAGACAGTCTCCTCTACAGCTACAGACTCACACTGGTTCTTGGGGCAAGGTGGAATCCCCATCGTGTGAATTACACCTTTGGGACAGCCTGAATCAGGTGAAATGGTTCTGATCCACAGCCAGTGAACGGATGGAGCCAGGCTGGCCCCTGCCCTGCTGATCTCTGAGTCAGCACACACAGAGCTCTGGGTCTTGTGTACCAGAGCCTGGTTTGAATTCAATACTAGTTTTACCTGCCAGCTTTTCTAATTGTTGGGTAAATACAACGATTGTTGGTATTTATCCCAGTGTTCATTTAGACAATAAATTACAGACACAAGAAAGTTTTCTGAGCTCTATGCTAAAAATGTTCACTTTAAGCATTACTTCGTTTAAAGGGTCTGAACAAAATGAAGTGTCGTTTCAAAATTTAAAAAAAAAAAAAAAAAAAAGAAAAAAGAGAAAGAAATCCTTAAAAATCTTTCCAGACACAAGTGGGACCTTACCAGTGACTTCAAGGTCAAAAGAGCAGCTATCAAATTTGTCCTTATAAGATACTTCACAGCGATAGTTCCCTGCATAGTTTTCCTTAGCTTTGATGATCTGCATCTCAAATGTGTGAATCTAAAAATCAAGCATAGTTGTTCATTAATGTGGAGGATGCATTTGCAGAAAGCAGAAGTTAAAACATGAGCCTTTCAGATATGTACCAGAAACAGGGAATAACTCAAATAATGGGCTCTGAAAAGAAACTGGAACCCAGAAATGTCATCGGAAAACTTCGATTTTCCCACCATTACTTGTCCTGTGCTGGGAGAGCAGAAAAGTCTGCTTCTGCAGAGGGTCAGAGATCACCACTGAAATCTGTGTGGGGAAGCCAGGGTTAGACTCCACTGCTCTTGAGCTGCTACCTGTTGTCTTAAACTGATCTTTAAGCTCTTTTTAGAGCTTTGCCCCCATAAGAAGGGAAAGTAAAGACTCACCTTAGTGTGACGCTCGAAGGACTCCTTCAGCTGCAGATGCTTCCCTGCTTTACTGGCCAGATCCATCCATTTTCCTTTAAACCACTTCACATTTGGCTTCCGGAGAAGGTCTTTGGCTTCCACTTTGGCTATAAATGTAATATTCCCACCTTTCAAAAAGAGAAAAGAGAAAAGAATAATGCAGCTGTTGAGGAACATGTGGTTGGTCAGTTACATCTGTACAAATTTCTTTCACTTCTGCTCCATTCAGTCTCCGTGTGTTCTACCACAACAATAAGAGTCAGATGGAGTCACACAGACTATGAAAGTACTGTAGTGATATAGAGGTTGATGATTTTGGGTCTGGAAGTTTTCTGTCCATGTCAGTGTGGAGCTTGAGGCACTGAGAAGTAGGATAAATTTGGGACAAAACCCCATGTTCTCACGGGTGAATTGTTCCTAATATTTGACTTCGCTTGCTCAAAAGAAGCACAGGTGTTCCAGGTCTGTCAGTCATGGATAAACTCCAGTCTGGAAAAGAAAGCCTGGACCTCTTCATGCACTTCTATCATTAATTCTTTAAGCTGAGAAGTGAGAGGAAAGAGTCATCTCTAAACAATGAATTGGGAATAGTAAAAGTTCTCATTTTTCAGAAGACCACAGCACAGCCCCTGCTGAGTTTCCATCCTAACATTCAGCTAGAGGAAAATACAACTGATTTCTTACATTTTTTTCCCAAATAAATTTTCCCCAAATCCTCTTTTCTATGCAGAAACTGAGAAAAATAAGAGGCATGAATAAAAGAAATCCCAACATCTGACCACATCTTTGTGTATCCAAGGAGATAACAGACATATTAAGTGGCCTGTACTGAACTTCTTATCATTGCTGATACCCTGCATAAGATCTCCCTGCTACATCAATAACAGTACAGCCAACAGTGTCACTATAGTTTCTTTTCCAGAAGCTATACCTCTTACCATTTTGCTCAGTAAATTATTAAATTTTGAGTTTGTCTTAAAATTAAACAGTAGGGGTTTGCTTCTCTCCATCCAGTCCTTTTGCCTTTAGAGCAGAGTTCACATCCAGCTGAAACCAGAGGCAGTACTTGCAGCTGAGGGCAGAACCTGAGTGCCACAGGATCTGCACATACACCCCAGGTCAGCCTCTGTCTCTGGGAGTGGCTTTTGATTTTGTTCCTAAGCACTTACCAACACTCACTGTTCCACTCTGAGGTTTCTCGACGAATAAAGTGGATCTTTGGGTGTCATCACGTTTTTCTGACTCTTCTGGAGCTCCTTCTCCAAGAGACCATACTGAGATGCAGAGAGAGGGGGAAATATCAATCATCTGAGGGTGTTTTACTCCTGCCAAAGTACACTTACCTGAACTTCCTAAACTCTCTAGCCCTAGCACCTTTCTCTTCAGATGTCCTGAAAGATATGTAAGCTTTTGTTCACACTGACATCCATTGCTTGGCTGTCACACTGTGTACAGCTCCTGCAAGAACGCTACCTCTGTGGTGACAGAAAATTAAACTCTCAGGGAGGAAGAGAGGGGAACCTGATCAGCCAGGACGGGCACTGAGCAACTTGAATGGCACCAGCATTCAACCATGAGTGCTTTACAGAGGTGATGCACAAAGGTCAGCTCTTTGTTTTTCAGAAGAGGTGGAGGTTCTGAAAACACAAACAGCTAGAAGCACAAAAATCCCCACATTTGATGCACAGTTTCAGTGGATCTCTCTCAACCCAAACTAAGTCCATTGTACAAGCTGGTTCTTCCTCTATGTCTGCAAAATAGGGCAGGGATGAAGCTCACTTCTGAACTTTGTTCTTTTCTGCCATGACAGAGGCAGAGAATTTGGGGATCGGTCAATACCATGTCCTGCCATGTGCATTCCGTGTGATATTCTATGGGAAAAGTAGTTTGTCACATGGAAATCATTGTGACATTTGCTCAGACACAACAAGTTCTCTTCTGGAAACTGGGACTTTGGCACTGAAAAGGAACAGCAGTACTAAGAGAAGCAGCAAATGAGTGATCTCCCCAGGGCAGAGCACTGTACCAGGACAGCTGTGTGTTTCTGGTCTTCCTCTTTATCTGGACAGCCCTGGCTTTGTGCTATGCCATTACATCTCAGGTAAAGCCATGGTCAAAACTGATTCCTAGCAGAAAGTGCAAGGAAAGCAAGGCTGTGGATGGGATGCCTGTCTGTTTTCTGCTCACTTTCTGCAGAGAGGCAAAGCACATGTCTCATATCCCAACCTGCAGTCCAAATGCCACATCTCCATTTTTTGAGGAGTTATTGCCAGCACAGAGGGGAAACTGATTAAAGTTAGAGGTCAGAATAGTCTTTCTGATATATAGTAATTACTGCTGTGGGAACCTTTTCAACTCATGACAATTTCCACCACCCACAAATGCAACATAGCTCATGGCAACTGTGGGAAAATGCAACCAAATAGGGTTTATTATCCTAAAGTCTATTATGAATTTTAAAAAGGTATTGAAATGCTAGATAGCTTTGCTATAGAATCTTTGTCTTTCAGTCAATTGTGGGTGGTGTGCCTAACACCTCTGTATATATATGCCTGCTTGTACAATATTTCTCCCAGGTAAAGACATTCATGTATATACACACATGTATATACACATATATATACATATACGTGAAATGATTTACACAGACATAAATGAACACAAATATATATAGATACATGTCTATATATACTCTCTATAATCTAAATGTTTAGATTATACCACTGTAACATGGCAATGTATGGAAACAGCATGAGAACAAGTGAAGGTTATTGGTGGGAGGAGGATGAAGCGATGATAGTACAGGATCTGGTCACGTGCAGTAACAAACCTAACATGCCACAGGATGAAATGGAAAAAGGATATTAATAAATGGAAAAAAGCTTACACAGAGTCATTAATTTGGTACCACATCAAAGAACACCTAAATATTATCACCACCTTTAGATATTAACATTTTCCTATTTATTAAGCAAACAGAAGGGAAGGTGGGTTTGAGGCGGGCTGGCATAGGCGGCTATGCCAGGTCTAGAACCATGGTTGAAGTACCAGCTGCTCATTTCGTTCCAGAGGCTGCAAATCCTGAAACCACAAGAGTGGGTGCAATATGCGTTACCTGCCAGGGTAGGAAGAAAGAGGTTATGATGATTTTGCTAAGTTTTCCCCACCGTCCTTTGAGGTGTGAGAAGAAGCCATTCTCCTACAGTCTCCTGGGACCTGCGTGTGGGACTCGGGTGAGGCTGAATGTGGGAATGGAATTCCTGTGGGCTGAGGAGGAATGGAACAGCCATGTATCTATCTATACAGAAACAGCTATAGATAGATAGGTATGTATGTATGTGTCAGACTGCTGTACATGTCCTGTTCTGTGCAGCAGAGCCTTCTCTCACTCCTGGTTTAGCTGCTAGAAACCTCTTTGCCCTGGTACTTTGATGCATTTCAACAGCTACAGTTTGCTACTGTCTAAACAACGAAAATAAAGTATTATGTTTTAAAAATAAAGTCTAAACAGTATTTTTATGATGTAATTTTGGGAGTGTTTCATCATGTTTTTTAGGAGGTCTCACCTGAATCTTTTCTTTCCGCTGGCTTAGACATCCCATCTGAAAGGGAAGAGCAATTTAGATGACACCAGCTTGGAGATCGCAGCTTAACTGACCTCAGATCACCGGGATTTTAAGAGCACTGATTCTTCATACAAGAAGATTAGACTAAATATTTAGGACCATATCCATGAGGAACTACTTGAATACCAGAAAAAAGTGAACAGCTAAGAAAAACCCCCAGAAATTTTCCCCACTTTTCTCTTGAAAAATCTAAATTAGTTTGATTCCATTCAAGATTTTCTTCAGAAGGAGGCTGATGTTTTTGCCATGATTTGTGTAGTTCCATGTAACAGATGAATTTATGTTGTTCAGTATTTATCTGAGGGACAGTATTTTGATTATTTAAACTTATATTAAATTTAAACTTAGGATACTTATTTATCTGGAGTTGCTTTTGGGTCTACTAACCAGTATTTTGCCTTCTACTGGGAGAAGATCTACTGAAGACCTCAAGGCAGGACTGGAGAGGGACTTAACTGGTATAAGGGTTTTATATTTCTGAATAGAGATTAATATAATATAGGGCACTTTAAAAATTTTTCTAAGTGGTATGTTTTGAGTTCAGTCCTCTGGTTTGGACTCTTTCTTCATTAATACTCAAGAGAAAAATACATACATACATACACACTCAAAGCACTATCACAGTCCTAACCTGCTGGTGGAGTACTAACTGAGGTGTCATCTTCATCTGTGAAAAGAAATACAAATGAAAAAGCACATGAAGAAACTGAAAGCACAGACGATCATCTGCTTTAAAACAACTACATGAAAATGTAAAACCTGCAAAAGAAAGGGAAATAAATCGCAATGTTCAGGAGCATTGACAATGGAAGCTTCAAACTGATGAGGAAAGCTTTGCATAATTCAGTAGCTGACATGGTAAACCTTAATGTTTCAAGCAAGTAAAAAAAAAATGAGATGTGGACTGTGATCTATTATTAAATCATGAGTTTATATGAGAGCTGCGGAGTGATTCTGTTTGTTAGAGATGTAATCCAAAGTGATTACAGTAAGAAAGCCACAATGAAATGAAAGGTCAATCACATATCTAACCTGAGGAAGATGTCATTTCTCTGATGACCACGTCTGCAATTAAAATGTGCACCACATACGCATTCAGCATTATTAAATCAAGGTATGAAAAAGTTAAAACTAGTCCCCTGTATTTACCCTTTGTAATTTCTATACTATAATATTAACTTAAAATGCAACGAATAAACAACTCTTTTTTTCTCATATCAGCAGGAGAAAAATTTTAAGTAAGAACTATTATCATCATGCTGGATTTTCCTTTTGATCACACTAAAAGTTGACCGTCACCGGGTATTGAAACACTACAAGCAATTGTTACCCAGATATTTTTAAATGTTTAATCACATAGAATACATTGAGGCATATATTTATATAAATCAAAGCCTGAAAAACCCCATGAAACTGGCATTAAAATGAAATACTGTAATAATGATTATCAGAAAAACAGAATAAGGTAAAGACCATCTTTACAAGAGTCATCTTTTTGAATTTCAGATGTTGACTAGAAACGTCAGATATCAGCTTTGCTAAAAATAAGCAAAGAGTGTCTTAAAAGCCTAATGGTAAAAAAGAAAGTAAATAACCAAGATATCCTTTGAAAGGCAAGAATAAATTAGATATATTTAGGTTTTAATACATACATAATGTGAAGGTAACGTGTTTTTATACTGTATCAGAAAATAATCTGTAGAACATTTCAAAATGGAGAACAGAGTTGAAAAAGAACAACATTTGAAAAATATGAACCCACATCTTTAAAGATACTTTTCTTTGGGTTTGGATTTTTTTACATCTTATATTTATCTTTCTATAATCACATTTTAAATCTGAAGTTATCATTTGATTTTGACCTTAAAGTTATAATCTATCTATATTTTTCAAGGAAAAATATAATAAATATGACAAAAGCACTATGAAATATAATTGCATTTTCATAAACACGGGCAATATTGAATTTTTAGACTTGTTTAACTACTCAAGGCTATTTAAAATCTGTTAATAGAATTTATCTACTTAGCCATAATGTTTTACTCATTCCTTTTTACTGATTCATCAAACTTCATTTTAAAGATCTCCTGGGAGGAGGATGAGAGCTGTAAAAGCCTACATGCCTACACATGAAGGATTAAAAGGTTATCTTGCAAATATCTTTTCTTATTCACAGTAAAAAAAAAAAAAGAATAATGGAAGAATTCTCATGACCTGCATCATCTAATGCCATAAGGAGGTGTTGGAAATGTTGATTTTCAGCAAAAGCACGGTAATGATTAAGTCATGTCAGATGTTTTAACATACTGTATTAGCAACTAAATGGATGAAAGGCTGTGTGTTTCCACTGCAAATCCTTCTCCATATTTCATGGAAGCATAAAGTGTACTTTCAGCTCTTTTTGTCAATAATGTCACCATTGTGATGGATAATGGCTCAAAGAGCCATCTGCCTGGAAAAAAATAATTAAGATCAGCGTAAAACATTTGATGTGATGCATCCTACATGATGATGTATGATAATCAAGTTATGAAAGGACCACTCAGATTTCTCTTTCATTCAATCATTTGAAAAACTAAAAAACCCAAAAAGATGTTATTAGTTTTGCAGAGGAATTGCTGGGGTTTCTCCGGGGTAATCTATTATTTTTCAAACAAAATGTTAACATCAAAGACAAACAAAGGAAACAAACAAACATTTCAGAAGTATCAAGATGGAAGCCCACTTGAACATGTTAGAAATGGAAAGAGTATGAAAACAGTACATGCTGGAAGGATTGTTTTGATAAATGAGTAATTATCAATCCATCACTCCTTATACCTCAGGCTTGTGGGACAAAATGGACTGACTATTGGTTCAACAGCTACAGCCAAGTCACTTTCTGTGATGAATGATTGCTTATGCTAGCAATAAAGTCTATTGAAAGATAACAAAAATAGCAAAAGCATCAGATCTGTCAGTACAACAATGATCATTCATTCACTACCCTTATCTTCTGCAAGTAAACTTTTAATGGAATATATTTTGCAATCTGTTGCATGACAAAAGTATGGTATGGAGAAATCGACTGATTCATTTGACAGTGGGTTGGTAAGAAGCATTACTCCACAGAGAGCTTTATTCTTTGCCTCTGGCACATTCTCATTAACATACAGGGTATTTATGGTTTTTTTCCTTGTTTCTAAATGATAACATTAACTGTGCAGCAGACTGAGCTGCATCAGGAATAGTCTTGTTGCATGAAAGAACTCTCCATATCTCCAAAGAAGCTAACCTAAAATATTTTTATACTCACACTTAGTGTAACCTTAATATTAAAAATCCCGACTAGTGGCACATCCAATGTAGAAAAATCATTCAAAAAATAAAGTAATTACCAATTTATATATGAACTGCTGTTATCAAGAATTTTAGACCTACTTTCCCCTGATCTGAAACATACCACACAAAATGGAAGCTGCTATTCTGCCATCAGTCACATTGTTGAAAAACTTAATGTTGTGCAGCAGTGGCAAAAACCTATGAATTGTATATTCTTTTATTTTTCTGTTCCATTTTTTATGCTGAAATTACAGGGCACAGCAAGACTGAGAGTTTCAAATTTAGTTGACTTCAATCACCAATCTGATTTTCAAAGGGTGTTCAGCAGTCCCATCAAGGGGACTTGGCATTTTGGAAATGCCAAATGAAGTACATACCTACAGAAGGGAAGTTTTAGTAGCTGGGAGATGAATGGATAAGTGAAACCTGGAAAAATACGAGGATGACACATGCGATGAACATTTTAGTAGATGGTTGGAAGAAACCTAGAGGAAAGGTATCAGTAAAACATGCAGAAATTTTAGTAACTCTCTGGATGGCTGGATGGGACCTAAAAAAAGGAATGAGCAAACTGATATTAAAATTTGATTATTATTCCAGCAAGTGGGAACAAAATATAACATATTCAGTCTGTAAGATAATGCTAAATTTAAAAACAAAGACACAAGCGTTTAAATTGAATGAATATAAGACAATGTAGTAAATTTGGAGGAATTTGTGCTGATTCACTTTTTTTCTCTGAAAATAAAACTGACGATCATATATATCCGGAATTTTTACAACTTTATCAGAGATATTTTTAAACTGGTTTATGTTATGAAAGAAAATTTTATGTTTACTGCTCTGAGCTACTAATTTACAGCAAAACAACCACAGGATACAAAGAATTTACCACACTCTTTTTCATTTCATAACTTTACAGTGAACACAAAGGAATATAAGTATGTAATTTCACACAGACAGTAAATACTAAAAAGAAATAGAACAGTAAAACAGACACACAGATAGGTATACTCCATCTTCCTAACTTCTGTTGTTAATTTTGTCTTAGAGATGAGGTGAAAATTATGGACTATGGGATTTACACAGACTACCAAGATTTCCTTCCTAGATGTCAGGTTCCAGCACCATCCCAGCTGGGCTGTGCTGCAGCAGGGGCCCCTCTCAGGTTCCTACAGTGGGCTCTGTCTCATAAATTATCAGCAAACAGATCACAACTGCTGACACACAAGTACTGTAGAATTGCTGTGGAATTCAGACATGAAATTTCTCCCATCTCTTTACCATTCAGGGAAGTACCCAAATCTTCTCCTTCTGAAGCTGCAGAAAGTGTTTCACACATAGCTTATACAAAAGCTAATATCTAGTTGGTTCTGTCATAATTTCCTTACTGAACTGTTAATTTTCAAGTGCAAATGATTTTGGACAGCTTGGAAGAATGGAACCTTTTCCTTTTTTGTAAGTTATGCTCACCCTTACAAGGACTTTTTTTTTCTGGGGCACAAACCTGAAGGAATCACTCTATGAAAATATATTTTCCCTTATTTGGTGATATTCTGCAATAAAACAAGAGCTGATAGGAACAACTGCACTGTAACTAATTTTTAAAATTATTACTACTGAGTGTCTGGCAATGACATCTACTTTGGTTTGCAGAGGTGACAGTTTCACTGGAGCATGGCAGAAGGTCATCTACTTATGAATATTCAAACTTTCATTGGAATTTTTACAGAGGCAACAGGTGCCACCACGGACTGAAACTGGAAAAAAACCCGTAGTAGGATCTCAAAAAATATTTTTTGGTAGTAAAATCCTCCTAGAACTGAGAGATTTCTCTTAGGAGGAACATTTTTCCTCCTACAAAATACTTGTGTCCTTCACTAAATTCCAAATAGAAACATAGTAATGTATAAGAAGATAACAGAAGTATTGGATAAGTTACCTACCATGTTTTCATTTTTATTCAGTGAAATGTAGGCTTGTAAGCAGTGGGGAAATCACCATTCATATTCAGTTTGGGAACAAACATTTCTCTCATATCCAAATTAAAGCAAGCAGAACTAACTGTTGGAATAGCTTGAGGCAAGACCTTCATCTTTTTCCTATCATTAGGCATGCAAATTATTTCTGAATTGCATTTCCATTACCAAGTTGACAGATTTGATTGCTCACAGAAAATTCTGTGTGTCAAAATAATTGCTCAATGCAAGGATAACTGGCAAAATAGCATGCACTGAAGCCTGGTTCAGCATTTTTATTTTCAAAAGGGTGCTTGAATCACACACTCTTAGTGTTTATATTTTGACTCCGCTGAGAAAAATAGCCATGCATGCCTTTGCCAAATGAATCTGCAAGTATCAAGTATGCATCCAGTCTGTCTACGAGACAAGATTTTGTTTGGAAGAGACCAAAAGCCAGAATACATTTTCAAGCAAGCCATTTCTTGATTTGCCATGAAAAAGCATCCCCATGCCAGATGAAAAGCAAGCATTGCATCAGTTTTAAGCATATCTTGGTCTGGTTTAGCCTTTGATCAGAATGAGCTTTAAAAAAAGAGATTATTCTTTTCAAAATAAGCTGATGGGGTGTTTGATTTCTACTTTAGCGGGTCTCTCACAAAAAAAGTAGGGAAATTTGGCCCAGTTCCCTCAAAATATATCCTTGTAATCAGAAGAACTGACGACAGAGCTGGAATCTAATCTCAGCAGCACAAAAATATGTATTAAAACTGGAGCTGATTTTTGCACACATTGCTAGTGGAACAGTTATCTATTTGCTCACAGCAGACAGTCCTCAAACACACTTTTCAGAACCTGTAATGAGCTCAGCTGCTGGGCTTCAATGAGGACAGAAAGGCAAATGTGTGATTTTTAATTTCAGATGAAAAAAATCTATGGGGCTTTCTGAAAGGTAAAGTATCAAGTTTCTGTGGTAGAACAGAAAGAGCTTAGAATGACAGGAGGACATTGTCCACTTTATTTAAAAGCTGCCAATGTGCACAGTATCTGAGTTTAAGCAAGCTTGGTCGGGGGCAACATCCAGGCTCATTTAAACACTGCTTTCTGCTCATGCAAATCACTTGTAATTTGATCCATTAATTAAACACTCAATGTAAAATAATGTTGCTAAAGTATCAGTCTGGTTTACAGAATTTTTGAAGATACTCATAAGTATCATAGTTTCCTTGTGCTGGCTAAGTCATGCAGAAAAAGGATTTAGGAAGCCTCACATCACACTTCTGAAATTTAGCATCAAAATTCTGAATTAAAGCTCAAACAACCCAGCATCAGAACAGAATTTAGGAATGTTGTCTTATTGCCCATTTTTAAAATATGGTTTCAGACTTACCTTTACCCTTTTCATTTCCACCCTCCTGTGGTGCTGTTTGTTCTGTGTAGGAAGTACAAGTATAGTTTTGAGAGGATCTTAAAGTAAAAAGAAAGACTTACACAGCATTAAAAAATACAGGTTCTGCTAGTGTTGGAAAAACAACTTCAAAGAATGATTGATATATGTGTATATGTAATACACAGCTGCAATCCCATAAAGCATTTGACAGCTCATGCATATCAATGCAATTTCTGTGTTTTGAACAAGTCGTGTAAGATTGATGTTCCTGGACTTAGTGGAAGAAAAATGCTAGGTTTTTTAGAAGCAGCAATTGTTAGTCTCTTGTTCTAACTAGTTCTCTTGGGCTAGCTCACAAAAGCTTTTGAAATGAGTTACATATCACTGTTAATTGGAAAGAAATTGGATCAGACATGAGTTACTGCCACTCAGTTTATCTTTAAGGAAAAGTACAGAGAGTGTATTGAGGATGTTCTTTAATTCTTTATCATCACCTTCATCATTATCAACATAGTCTTTTCCAAGACTACTTGTATTTAGTTTTCTTGATCAGAACTGCCAACCTGTCCTCTACTCTGAGCAAACGAATGTGAATTATTTTTGACCTCATATGTACGAGAAAACTTGGTCTGTACTTTGAACAAAACGATTTCCACACTTTCTCTGTTTCAGGATTTGATAGGATTCCTATTCCTTTTGTTTTCCTACCTCATTCAATTTGCACACAAAGTAATCTAGAATCTTGTCATGTGAATTGTGCTGTTTTCAAGGTATAAACACTCTATATCCTATTGCCTGTGGACAATGCCTTTTTGTGGCAAACTTACCTGTCAACTGCCTGACAGAGCAAGGGTTTGGGTGATGGTCAATAGAATAACACTGTCAGGATGGAGTTAGGATAATTTTTGTTTCATGGATGAAACATCTGCAAGAGCCAGTTGATTCTCTGATTATCCTGATTCCTTGTTCACAGTAAATGAACAAGAAATTACCATGCAGCCACGGTAACTAGGAAAATAAAACTTGAAACTTAAAAGGAAAATCCGCATTCTGGAACTGTGACAGACTCTTGCATACTTCTGTCTGGATTCCCTAAATTCCCAAGCTCCAGTTGTCAGGCTTTCCATCTTGGCCAGATGGTCAAACCTGTTCCTTTTTAAGAGGACTTTTGCCACAGTAACACTTCATTTTCCCAGTAGGAACTGGGATAGGAGATTCCACTATTCTTGGCAGATGGTAGCATGTCTACATCCCATTTGAAAACTTCATCAGTCGAAGTGTTCCACACTTGTGGCTTGACATTGAGATCTGGAAGGAGCTCTCACAATGACTTCCCAAAAATTTCCTGCTGCAATTCAAGATGCCTGATTATGTCCAATAAAATATTTATAAGTTATAAAATTTGGAATCTTGAAACCAACTTCCTTCTTCGTGTATTAGCACTTGATAATCCAGGATGAAAACATCTTGAGACAGGCAGAAGGAAGCCAGAAGTGACTGACACTTGCAGCTTAGAAATATTCCAGTTTGGTGGCTGCCTGACCATAAAGGCCTAATGACACCCTACTCATTTTTCAGAAGAAATAAAGTTAAGGAGAAAAGAAAGGGGGTTATAGAAGTGATTTGGTATTTAATCCTGTGTTTTTAAATAGAAATGAAGAAGAAGTAAATTATTTGAATATGTTAATAGATGTTTTTAATGTAATGCTTCAAAGATGCTATTCCTTTCTGTGTACAAAAAGCTGTTTCTCATTTCAGTTCTTCTTAAAAGTTAAGATTGATTAAAAACATGAATTCAAGTACAAAGTATATCAGGTAAGACCCTAAGGGTGAGATTAATTAGTTTAATATTAACGGTACAAATTTTATGGTTTACTAGAATATCATTAATTAAATACCAATTAACTTTCTTTACAAATATATGCAATATGAAAGAGTTCATTGAATAAAAATAATATATGGATAATTTAACCGTGAAACTCCTCCTGGCAAATGATACTACTACCTTTGTCATTTTTTAAGGCAAGAGTGTATTGTTGGAACAAAGACATCTTGAATCAGCCTCATAAAATGCCAGTTAGCAAGACTGTAAGTAAAAGCAGATTTAACACTTGTAGTGAGAGTATTTGCTCTGTTTGGAATTGCTGTTGAGGTCACCATACAGAGAATTAAACTCACCAAATGGTTAAATTAGACATGCATATTGTAGATATATCTATTAACCATTATTTGAGAATATAATTCAGGTTACTCAGTGGCACAAGGCAAAGGCTTGCCTGCCTTTCCAGATCCCACTAAAGAGAACTCCTGTGCTTTGCAGAGCTTCAGCTTTTACCTGAAGCCCTCAGCCTTGTCAATGAGTTTCACCTCACCTCACCTCACTTTGGCTTCCTGGAGCTCAGCCACTCCATTCTAGACAATCAATCAGACTCCTCAGGGCAATTGCCTGCACACAGATATCTAGTGACATTTCAACCACGTTACCCAGGAAATGCCCATTGGATGAGCGTGTGTGACCCGGGATGTGTTTCACTGGCCAGAGGTGGAGCACTGTTGAACTACTTAGGCAGGATACATAATTTTCAAAGGACTAAAAGTAAGTGAAATGAATCCCATGCTTGATTCTGCCAACTTTACTCATAGTGTACCTTTGAGGCAAAATGAAAGGGAATATTTTGGTAATTAGATGCTGTCCAGCATCAAAGAGGACGGCATAGTTTAGCCACAGCAGTTAAGCAGCCATAATTTACCTGTATCCTGAAGGACATGAGCAGTATTAAGCAAACAACTAGTCATTCACAAACAAAAATTGAGTCTGAAAAACCAGTATTCAGGCAAAGCGAAGTGAGAATATCTCACTTGGGCGGGTTTTTTTGACTTTTCTTACCGTCCTCTTACTTTCAGAGACAATGAACATAACCCATATTATGGCTATGCAGTATCTAGTCTCATGCAACTGTTGTTAGTGCCACAGCTCAAATTAGCATTTTTTACACTAACCTGGAGGTGGCGGTGCACTTTCATTTTCAGTTTCTGAAAAGTTAGGGAAGAAGACAGATATTGAGCTTCAAATACAAGAAAATATTTTTCACTCATTTGGTATACGTTTGTTGACTTCGAGTTCTTTAATATTTTAATGCTGTTGTGAATTATTTTTGCTTTCACGCCCTCAACTTGTGACAGAGTTCAGAGTGACAAGGTCAGAGATCTGAAGCTCTTGCTCCGCAAAGAGAGGTTGGTGAACTTGTTTAGTGTGGAGATAGCTAATATTCATAGAAACATAGAATCTTTTGGGTTGGAAAAGCTCTCTAAGATCATGAAGTCCAACCACTAACCCGGCACTCCCAAGTTACCACTAAACCACATGCCCAAGCACCACATCTACACATCTTTTAAATTCCTCTAGGGATGCTGACTCTAGCTCTCTAGGCAGCCTGTTTCAGTGCTCAACAACCCTTCCAGGAATGACATCTTTCCTAATATCCAATCTCAACCTCCCCTGGCACAATTCGAGGCCATATCTTCTCATGCTGTCACTTGTTACTTGGGAGAAGAGACTGACCTCTACCTGTGTACAGCTTCCATTCAGTTTTTTAGAGAGTGATAAGGTCTCTCACTCATGTGCAGGTATTCATATTAATTGGGCCCCAGGACATTTCAGGACCTTTGGCCAATTCAGTTCAGGACAGTTCTGGAATATCATGGAATCCAAGCTGAATTTCAAGTTGGGGTTTGATTTATTTAAGTCAGTTGGTCTTGAACATATGCTTAAAGGTACAAGTTACCACATCAATGGGCTTCTGTCAGATAATATCCTATGTTTAAGCAAAATTTCCACTAACTGAAATAATATCTGATATTACTCTAATTGTGAAGTGCAATGGATCCATTAACTTAGGGGGATCATGCAGAGTGAATCCAGAGACATTCATCTCATTTTCACCACACCATTAGATCTAGAGTTCAATGTTCAGTGCAAGCAGAAAGTTAAAAAATAAAAACAGTTTAGCTGCTCTGAGTAGGACCTGCGGTATGTTTGAGCTTTCTTTCTTTCAATCATGATTTTTAACATAAATCACTTCCCCTAAATCACACCCAGGCTTTTTATCCTATTTAAATGTTATCCTTTTGGGATGACATGTTCTCCCATCTAAAAACATAGGAACAAATTGACTAGCTAAAATGTGTTTTTAAAACAGAAAAGGAAGCTTATTTTCGACATTTAAAAGCTTTAGGACTCGAGATGTGCTGAAAACAGAGATATTTATTGGCACTAGTGCATTGTTTTACAGTTTAACTACTTATAACAAGCAAAGATTTAAAAAGTTGAAACCCCGAACTGTAACAGTAGACGGCTCTTAATAACTTTTATCATGTTATGAGCATTAACCTTTGGGACCCCACCTCAGGTCAGATTCAGGAAACAAAATTTCAATCTCTGTCACACAGAAATGCTGGTAAAAATATTCCTTTACACTCGTTTCTAAATAGAGCTAAAACATAATTCTTATTCTTAATAAATCCATTTAATGTTTAAAAGGGAGGGATATATTTTGTGCAAATATAATTTTAAGCTGAGTGTGTGGATTTGATATGGCTGAGGAATTTCCAGTCACACACACATATACAATAGCAAATCCTTGCAGAGGTTCCAAAGAGAATCCCTTGCTACAAGGAAAAACTTGTATTGAATGTTCTGATCACAGCACCTACCACACAGAATGGAAGGAAGTATATTAAAGACTGACACACAGAGTGTGAAAACAATAAAATATCTTTACTTAGGATCACAGCAATTTATTTTTTCTGGTCTGATTACTGACATACTAAGTTTTTTTCTGCAGCCTAGAAAAATATGAAAATTTTTCATACGAAAATATGAAAATTGCACCACAAAGAGTATGTCTTGGAACCAATTTGCTTTGCTGCCATGACATTTCTCACTGTTTCCTCTGACAGTAAAATATTCTGCTGAGACTTCATTGTGGCATGGAAGTATGTTTCTTGCATGGAAAAGTAATAGCAGAAAATTATTGATTATATAATTTTCCTTGTCAAATTTAATAGTTAGAAACAGGGAGTATTCTTATGAACACTGGATTAGAAAATCCTCCCTGGCTCACCAGTAAGAGTTACAAATTTGTAATTGAAAACTCAACAAACAAAGCACTAAAGCACTTTCTACTCTTGGATGAAAGGTTTATGAAACTTTTGAGGGACTTGCCTTGAATTTTTCTTTCGTTTTGAGAGGTATTCCCTGGCTTCACCAACACTGCAATGCTGCTCAGCAATCACACATCCTACAAGTCCTGCCTTACCCAGCACAGAGGTTAGCCAAAGTCTGTGCCACAGAGCAGACCTGAAACACAATTATTATGGTCTAAACTTCATCTCACACATGCAGACAACAAAAGGAGACATTCAACACCTGAACAACTCTCATAGGCAACCTACTCTATTGGACCCTGTCCCTAGCAGAGAGCTTGGACTAGACTAGGTCCTTTCCAAAGGTCCTTTCCAAGCTCAGCTATTCTGTGATGGGATGATGACTGAAATCAGACCAAGAAGTCACTCGTTTGTTTCCCAAACCATAATTCAAGGCTGTTCAGGTTGTTGCTAAGAAAATGGAATCAAGAATGGATCTCAAAGGAGAGACCTGAGGCATAACGCGGGATGAAAAAAGAAAGGGGGAGAGTTCCAGGCACTTGGGGTGGCAGAGACATGGGAGATACTTCAACATAATCTTTTGGCCATGTGCAACCCCTTTCATGGTCATGCCTGGCTTACAGATCCATTCCTGAGGACAGCCAGGAAAAAAACCATTAATAGCTCCGAGTAGTTTCCACTTCCCCAAAGAATGATAGCCCTCTCTGGCTGACCTCTGCAACAGGCTCGTCAGCCAGGACAGGGCTCTGCACACTCAACCAGCAGCTTATGGTTGTGTTCCTTCCCTAGGAGGCATGCTCCCTGGAGTCCCCAGATGCCATTCCCTGTGGCCTGTTTCCTAATATGGTGCTCTGCCCAGGCATTGTCAGGGGGGCTGCTGGTGGAGAAAGTCTCCAGTGTGCAATCCTCAATCCCTTTGGAGAAGCGCAGCTCACTGGGTTGCAATGATGCCTCTTGAGCTAAAGGGAAAAGAGGGTGTTGAAGGTCCAGTTACCACTGAATTGACACCGTAATGTCATGTGCACCATCTACAGAACAACTAAAGTTAACTTCCCGTTCAGAGTCTCTGAAACAAAAGGCCTCTTCTTTGCAGTTCTTTATTTGAGAAAGCGAGAAAGTTGCGTTTCAGTGCGTTGTGTCGTGCTAAACACAGACCTTGGGTCAGTCATTGGTTGTGAAACAGGCAATGCATCAGGCTGTACGTAATTCTACAGAAAGAATAGGAATTAACTGGCTATATGTGATTCTACAGCAAAAATAGGAATGAGATAGCAGTCCTCTCTACATGGCTACTCAGAAAAGATAGTGCATTAAATGCAGTTAGCAAATAAAATGATAGCACAACTGTCACTTAGATAATATCTCCCGAAATGCTTTCATGCCTCAGCCATGTCATGAGATGCATTCAGGATCCAGTCTGACACAGGATATGAGCGCTTAGAGCCAAGACATTTTTATTTGTATCTTATAATTATATACGTTCCCATATGCACTTGAAAATCAGCAGGAGATGCAACTTGACCTATTGCCAACAGATTTCTATCTCTTTTCCACATTTACTATGATCAGTTTTTCAGATAAAATAAGACTTAAAATCCTTTGCTATGTGTATAGATAACTAAGCTTTAAAAAGTTCCATGAGATTGACTGATGTGCTAAAATTATGGAAATGCTTAAGAAGCATGTTAAATTGAAGCTAGCATCATTTAGAATTTCAATTCCATTTTAGGTCTGGTTGCACTGGCATCTGACCTGCAACAGCCAGAAGCAGCTTTGGCAGGGAACTGACATATGGCTGTCAGTTTGTGTGGTGGCCAGTTCTCAAGGGCTCTGGATTCCCTCTTCCACTGGCTCCTCTGACAGCACCGAGCATAGAAACTCCCTGACATCACATATATTACTTTTCACACTGGAGTGCAATCATAATGAGGCATGAGGATGGTTCTAAAACAGTCTCCAGGTCCTACTCTACTGCTGTGCTGAAAGCAAAGTATCCTGGAGACCTGCAGTTCGGACCGTTCAAGAACTACAACCTGTCAGCAAACATACTGGGAATGAGGTCTGGCTGCATAACCCTTTCCATCATTCAACTCTGTTCTCACGACCAGCTTTATTTTGGGTAGGCTTAAGAACTTTCAGTCATTTTGGAAAATGAGTAGTGGGTGTTTTTTGGGGGTTTTTTCCTTAGGTAAGTAAAGGAAATGACCTTGAGCATTAAATCAGGGCTTGCAGAAAGCCTAAAGATAGCATTTCATCGTCATTGGGCTGGAACATTCACAGGAAGGAGGAGGAAAGTCTCTTGCACTGGTTTTTCCTTGCAGTTATATACAGATCAGTTACAACCCAGCAAAGAATAGCCAAAGGATTCAGGATCTCACCCAGTCTGAGCAGAGGACTTATCCCCCATTTCCCTGGAAAGGAAAGCAGGACTATGGCTGCACCATCACGGACACAGGTATGATATCTGCCTTTGCAAGAGCAACATATTAAAGAGACTCTCCTATGTCAAACAACATGAGGATAGTCACTTAATGCTTTTTGTCACAAAGACCTGTCACTGTCAACTTGTGTCAAATTTGAGGAGGTGGATTAATCTTGCGGACACAGCCTCGAGGGATCAGACCAATATAACCATTACGTAGGCATTCCTAAAGTGCTGACTCTGCTAGTCAGACAAAAATAGACAAAATGCTGGTTTGGGGAGAGAGCAGGGCTCACCCCAGCCCCAGTGCAGTTGTCATGTGTAAGGATTGTCCCCTGTGCCTGGCCCTGGTAAGACACAAGAACTGTCCTTGTGGCATAAGGCTTTGTCCTGGGGTAGATGCCCCACCGAAATAGGTGGGCAAGGAAGGACTAAAGATGTGGAATGGTTGCTTGACAGACCTCATGTCCAGATCAGACAAAAGCAGTAAAGCTTATTCCTTTCATTCTTTATATTCCCAGACAAAAAGTTGCTCCGAAAAAGAGAAATGGCTCAAAATGGTTGGACTATTTTTTGTGGATCACTTCACCCAGCTAACAGTGGCATCAGTGATTAAAAAAAAAGCGCCAAAGCCTCACCTTTTGGGAGACAGGAATTTACTCAACAAACTATAGAGATTATCAGAACATCAGGAACATTTCATTGGGAAACAGTACTGTTAGCAGACCTCAGATTAGATGAGCTGGAAGAGGGCTAGGTTCAAAGTCATTTATAATCAATAAAAGTGCATTCAATTGGATTTAAACTGAAGTAAATACAATTCTTATTAAAATAAAAGAGAGGAATGCTTATCATTCTGCAAAACCTGAGCACGGTCATGCACGCAGAGTCTGCCTGGTGCCTCATGAGCCTGTTCTCCACTGAGAAATAGTCTGATTGGTGTGCAACTTCCACAGACAATACCCATCTGAGTAGTAGCAAGGAACTACAATACCAGCTGAAATCCTTACCATTTTTTATGAATTTCCATGGACATTTTCTATGTTGTTTTTAAAACATACCTACAGAAACTGTTCTAAACAGACATTGGTCCCAAGTCCTGAAAGCAAAAGTTGTTCTAAAGGATTGAAGTAAATAAGCTCTGGTGGCTTATTGGTGCTCTGGTGGCTGGCCAAATGCCTATTGTTGTGGCCAGCAGTGTGATAGAGCCAAACGGATACATTAATAATGTATTTCTAGTTTCTGTTTCCACTTATAGTGATGTATTGAACAGAAAAACTTCTGGGTTTGACTTGTGACGGTGTTTAAAGGTGAAAACAACATGTTAAATACTCCCTCTTATTGTGGCAAAGTGAACAAATCAGCATGTTCACTGAAGATGGAAGTATTTTATATTCTAACAGCTGAAAGTGTCACAGTCCAGTGATGCCTATTTGCATAGAGACTGAAGACGAAGTAAAATTAACAAAGAGTTTGCTTAAAAATTTTGTTTTGCATATGATTAAAATTCAAAAAACCCAAACAAGCCCCAGGATAATAACTAGTCCCAGCCTATAATCTCACTGAGAGTAGTCCCATTTCAGGACTAATCCAAACGCTTTCCATTATAAAGGATTTTATTGGCCACCGGAGCCAATCAAACCATCACGTGCTAAGTGTGAGAATGTTCCCTGTCTTGAGGGCTGAAAAACTGAGTAAACAATTGGAACAAAAGACTGGTAATAGAGAAATCTGTGGAATGGACTGGACACCAAAAAAATAGCTTACAGATCCACACGAGGAGCTGCAGTGTAATTGGTGAGTCTGGATTTTGTCTTCACTGCCATTCATAGTTATAGAAGTGCATAAAACAATCATTGCTTATTTAGTGTGATTTCCCTTGTGATTTCCACTTTTCTGAAATGATGCTGCTAAATCACACCTGACCATATCTAAGCTTCCACTCATTTCTTATGCTTTCACATAGGAATTTATCTTTAAAGAACACTGTAACCGTGACCTTGAACAAAAGTAATTTAATAAAATATATGTTTACATGTCTATAGTAAGTTTCTTCTTTTTCAGACTTGAAATTTCATGTGCACTGTAACAGGGATCTAGAAGGCTGCCAAGCATTGACAGTATTTAAGACAGATAGATAAAGTTTAGTGGCTATGATGCCTTAGGTTTTAACTTTTATATTTTCAAATTCTGTACTGCTTAGAGTGTAACTCTGAAGTTCCTTGTAGCCTGTAATTCCTGCTCTCTCGTACTGGGCAGACGTAACAAAGCCTCTCCAGGCTTTGCCTTCAAGGACAGCCAGGCTGTTTTTAGGCCCAAAATGTGTAAACCAAAGATTCTAAGGGGGGCAAGCTGAGGGGAGTTACATCGTTAAACTGGGGCTTTAATTGGAGAATTAACCCTGATATGCAAATGATCCAAGCCTATACAAGTGTGAAGAACTCGTGACCTGTTGTCCATCTTGGGGTCCATTTTTTGGAAGCAGCCTCTGGCTCCCCCAGGGTGTACCTTGAAGACCCTTCAAATAAATACCTATCTTTATTCCCTTACTCTTGTCTAGTCTCTGTTTCTAGGTGGCTGGAGGAGGCATCAGCTATAGTCTGGTTATCAAGTTCCCATGCATTCTTAAACTCATTTTTAGCCTGCTCAGTCCACAAGGCACCAGGATGGAGTAATTGAATTCCATTCTATTTCCACGATATCTTTCTTCTCTTACTTTATATCAAAGAAAAGTTAGTTCCTGAGCACTTATGCAGCTGAGAGAAAAATTGAGTATCTATGCTGGTATCTCACTTCACAGACTAGCAGTAGACTACAATTTGAGTGCCAAACGTCGTTGAAATTTTCAACTAAATCTTTTTCCACTGAGCTTTTCACACTCACAGTTTTCCAACTTATTTCATCATTAAAATCATACCAAACCAAAAATCCCAACTTGTGGGGTTTTTTTAACTTCCTAGACTAAAATTTTGTGATGTTATCTATCTTGCAAAATCATGGAGGTAAAGTTTTGCTTGTTAACCACTTGTCAGACAAAAGGATTTCTCTGAAATGTCTTACAGTGTTTACCAGCATGACTTGTACTCGGGTAATTCAGTTTACTGTCATTACCACACCTTCATGAGAAGGCTCTGTCAGCACAGCTGTACTTGCAGAGCCTGAGACTATTCATGGTGACATTTGATTTATCTTTTATTCCGTATCTTGACGTGTCAAATTTTATTTCCACGTTTGGAAATAAAAACATTTAATTTTGAAACGTCTCTGCAAAACTTGTTATGAAATGAGGTGTATGCAATCCCGAATGTTGCTGAAAAAATTTCTTAGTATGCATTTTCCTCCTAAAATTTGCAGAGTCAAAATTGTAGAAATCCCACACAGAATCAGCTTCTTCCTACAGATAAGAGCACCTCAAATTTCCCTCTATTATGGCACCACCTCCGTTTCTGTACCACCAACTTAACGCGAGTCTGGAACGATTCACAGCTGCTGACATTCTGTGTTCCTCACCTACCTGTTCTGAGCCATTCCTGAACGCTGCCTCACACGATGCACTACGCTGTGGAAATATTGCCAACCAGATGGGGGCTTATGTCTGCAGGACAGAAGCAGAGCTCCTATTTTTTTTCACGTAAAATTAAAAACAACAACAACAAAAAAGCAGCTCTGAAATGCGTGAGCCGGACTGGTGAACCTCACAGAGGTACTCCTGCAGTGCCACACCTGAAAGCCCTCGCTCTTCTTGGTTTCAAGAGACAGCCCAGACCCCTGGAGAGGCTGGGAGCTCTGCAGAGTCACTCGCCCCGTCCCACAGCCCAGCTGGGAGTATTTACTGAGCCTTTTTGTATTTAAAAGGCCTCGTTGAGGTCTGTGAAGGGAGTCCCCACCTCCACCTGGGGCTGGGCTCGGCGTTGTCCCAGCTCCTGCCCCGCAGGGGGCGAGCGGATTCCTGCCTTCGGGAAAAACCAGGGATCCGGCTCCAGGGGGAAATTCAGCCCTTTAATATCCGCAGGGACGTGGGACAGCCCAGCCACAGCGAGCCAGGACAGTTCCGATGCTCAGGAACCGCACTGAGTAAATCCAGATTGTAGGAGCTCTGTGTAGCTTGTGTTTCTTTCTTCCTACTCCTATTCCAGCCACGAGAAATTCTTCTTTTAAATAACCCGAACCTAATCCACTTTTGGTATGTATGTAACAAAATCAAGTTCTTCTTTTAAATAACCCGAACCTAATTCACTTTTGGTATGTATGTAACAAAATCAAGTTCTTCTTTTAAATAACCCGAACCTAATCCACTTTTGGTATGTATGTAACAAAATCAAGTTCTTCTTTTAAACAACCCATACCTAATTCATCTTTGATATGTATGTACCAAAATCAATTTCACTCATCAGAATAGTCTGATCCCACGTTAAAAAGTATGACAACACCTAGACTTTGTTCTCAGTTTCCTATCCCTCCTTGCAATAGTTTGTTAATAATTTTTTTCTAGAAGCAAATATTTTCATTTATCTCAAGAGATTCCCGAAGGCAAATTTGAAAGCAAAGGACACCACAGTGTGATACCAGAGATAGAAGTACAGTGACTAATGCTAACATCCTTCCTGAAAGCTTCAAAAGGTAATAAAGTCGACAAGGTTACTGGATAAAAAACTTCATAAACCACTGAACTGCTGCTCAGGAATGACAGTAATCTGTTCTTCAAATTAAACAATATACTTTCAATGGCAGTTGCACTTCTAATTATAGGATAAAAGTCGGCAATAAAGTTGAAAGGTCATTTCCTTCAAGAGATGAGTACTTAACCAGTAATGAACTTCCTTTCAGGTTGCCAGATAATTTCCCGACCAGGTCAAGAAATATTTACCAGTTTGGAAAAATGTCTTTAGTCTTGCTCAACCCAAAACACAATACACTTGTTTTGCTGAGCTCTCCTGAAATATTTCACTCTGAATTAAGAAAATTTGCAGTATTGTTTTATGGAAATCACAGTATGGGCCTGATGCTCTGCATAATTGGGGTGAGTTCCACAAATGACTGTTTCCTGATGTTCAGAGCATTCAGAGTATTCCTGGGAGCCATGTGATTGTGTGTAGACAGTGGGAAATCATTCCACACAGGGAGATTGACTCTTAGGGAAAATGGTGACATCAGCATAAGGCCGTGGTGGCATGAATTCATGCAATCTATCTTCTTTCACTCAGTTACAAGGAAACATTTGAGACGTGCTGATGGGTTTCATTTTCACTTAAATTCAGACTAAAACATTTTCGTGATTTAAAATGAAATCTTGCTGGTGCTCCCATTCCATGATTTTTGATCACAAACTTTTCTTTGACGTTCAGAGCAAAACCAGACATTCACATGTTGGGATTTGCCAAGGACTGAATCTATCAGCTTGTTATCAGCTCTTTGTCAGAGTAATATATGCTGCAACTGGGTCTAAACATTGTCACGACCGTATCCAAATACCAAATAAGAAAGACATTTGCTAAACTCTGTTTGACAGTGGGTGACAGATAATCTGATACCCTGTGATCTTTTCAAGAAGGAAGAGTCTTCTCAGACTTCCTTCAGATAAGAGCACTCTCCTGTCATCTGCACTTCAGCCTCCTCTTGAGAGGCAGTGTCTTACAGAATGGGATTGTAACAGGAGCCCGGGCTCGGGGCTGTCAGGCGCCTACGTGATTAGGGATTGTTCCAAGTAGTTAATCACTAATAATTCATTACTTATTTCACCCTGAATTTTCTACCCATGGCTAATTTTCAGTCGCAGACTTGTGGAAAACACCTCACTCAAGATGAAAAAGAGGGTAGTAGCACCCACTTTTTAGTTTGCTAATGGTAACTCAAACTTAAGGACTACAGAATTCAGTGACTATTACTTTTTGTGAGTTTCAATGTCCCAGTACATGCTAAGCAAAGTGGATTTGTAGTTAAGTTCGGAGAAGAATTTAAAAAAAAAAGCCCAAACTGGCAATACGGGAAAGCTTTATACCAGAGTTGAAGTACTGCTGATAGTAAACACCAAAGGAATCAGAAATTGCCCTAAAACTCAGAAACTTCTTTATTGGGATTTCTATGTACTGACTTAAGGAGTTCTCTCTTTTTGTGAGCTTGTTTGTATGTAAATATTTAGCGTTGCTCGGATTCCTGGGATTCAGCGTTGCCCTGGGAAACATTCAGGAGTGTTTTGCACATGTGGAAAGAAAGGACTCTTTCTGTAGGTGGAAATTCAGGAGACATACATGAAATCATGGATGTCCCCTTGTGGTTATTCACACATGAAATTACAAACACCCCTCTGTGTTACTACTGCTGAAGTTTTCTACCTCTCAATCTCATCCTGCATCAATGAAGATAAATAACTGTGAGAACTGTATGCCTTCGCTTTAAAAAAAACCCAAAACACTTAGCTCTGCCTTTAGGGAATGTTTGCACACAGCAGGATGTTTGCAGACAAGCTGTGGGGGTTTGCATCAGTAAATCAGTAAGTGATATGTATGAAAGAAAGCTCTTACAAAGCCCGACAGCAAAATGCATTTAAGATGCCGTTGTGAATTACAGTCACAACTCACAGCATATGGTTTCTCTCCAGCTAAAAAAGGCGTTGGGTAGGAGAGAAAACTTAATTGCAAAACATGGAAATGCAAAACAAGGGCAAAGAAAAAGGGGCACAGGACAGAGGTCAGATTTCCCCTTTAAAAATAGGTCTAAGGAAAGCTTAGATGAAAGATTAGTAAGGCTGGAGGGAATGCCACGGAAAAAATGTCATCAGGCATCTGACCCTCTGTGCCTTCACTGAAGTCTGCATCTGTGGGGGAGTGGCAGCCACAGTCTCCATTGGAATTGCACTCTTCTTTGGGTCTAAAATAGGGGTTTTGACCTAGATACTATGTTCTTATAAAAACACAAGATGCCAAATGTGCTACAGTGTGTGTATGTGTATCTCTATCTACATGAGTATCACAGGATGGGACCCAGAAGCTATTAGTCTGTAAATTACTTCATCTGCATGGCATTTCTCATGTGATTGTTCCTAGATATCTCGAGCCACAGATATGCTCCACACCACCAGGAATAAGTGTTTTTCTGTAATTTTTGTGGGAACAATGATTTAGTGTCACTGGAAATGAAGAAAGCTGTTGAAAAAGGATGGAAATGCAATACTGTGTACATCGAGGCGTGCAAATGGTTTGAGATGTTTCATTTCAGTTCAGAAAACAGTGAAAGGTCCTACTACACACACACATAATCAGTTCAGACTCATTAGAGGAAGTTTTTCTTCCTTCAAGACTGTTGGAAATGGTGCTAGGGGCAGTAATTGGTACATTTCTTTTCCACAGGAATGATCTCACGGCAGAGCGCTATGAAAATAAATATTAAAATATCTAAAAGTTGGAATTCAACAGCTGTTCAGCAATTGTTTTACTGCTCTTTCTAGTCCACTAGCACACTGGAGTAGGTGAGTATCAAGACCTCTCCCACCAACTGAGCCAATAAACTTCTCAGGTGGGATCTCTCAGTTCTAGCTGTATTTGTATTTAGTTTAATTTCATAATAACTTCAGGGCTTTGAGAGAAGGAAAAATCTGGAATAGACTTTTGGATCAGATTTGTAGGCTGACTGAGCAAAGCATGACTCCCCTTTGTGAAAAAAGTAATTGTGCTGTCACGTGAGTTGCTTTTTTCAATCACTGTCTATCATGTTCCATCCTGTCAATATATAGAGCAAACATCTCTGCAATTAATGCCTAAATACACAGAGCCAAGATTTATAAGCCGAAATCTGTAGGAAAAGGGAAGCTTCATCTATGTGGTTGAATGCAGCCTACTCTTGGCACATATGACCAAAATTAGGAAGTTATTCTGGGCCTGCAAAGACATGATGAGTGTATTTTAATACAGATCCGTCTCAGGAAGCATCATGCTACTACTGAACAATGCTTTCAGATGCTTCCTAAAACCACCATTTGATCCCACAGAGAATTAAATTAGAACAGAACTTTTTGTAATAATCACCTGATCAAAATAACTTGCTGGAGCCATCACATATAAGGACAACTGCCCTAAGAAGCAGATCACATGCTATTTTCAATATGTAACAGGGCCAGGGAGAGCAAATTATGTAAGAACTATTTCCTAATCTCCAGGGAAGGAAGAGCAGTGACTGTCTTGATCATGTTCCATTGCTGCAAGATACAGCAGGACTCCTCGCTGCACTGTCTGTACACTTTTGGAAACATGGAGAGGGCACGTGGAGGGGCTCTAAACTCTGAAATGAGTTACCCAACCATGCTCCCACCTCCTGGCAGAAAAAACACATGCACTGACTGACTTACAAGTTATCGTATTTGTGACGGCTTTTCCTGAAACAAACAGCTCTGTGGCAAACTTCACTCCATGAAGCAATTTTTAAGATGATGGATATTTTTTAATTTTTGAATTTTTCTGAGACTCTGTCATATTTGACTTTCTGTTCAGTAACCTTTCAACATTACTCCAGGAGGTCTAATGTCCTGAATTAACCTGCACCTAGCACTAAGAGAGAGCAGGGCATGCAATAGCTCGGTATTATGACATCTAACACCACCATGGCTGGCTGCAGCAGAGACCACAGGTTATTTTGTCAATTTGAACTGAAAATACACATAAAGATACTTGGCCAACCAGCAGAGAGGGTTGTGGTTTGATTGCTCTTCAGAAGAGGCTGTTCTAAGCCATGTGGATGCAAGGCATCCTGTATCACCTTAGTCTAGGTCCCTCTGACTCCTCTGTGGAGACGCTGATAGCGATACAGGCACAGGCAATGGGTGAGGGAAGTCAGAGAGAAACCACTCCCTTCGGTGTAGGCTGCATATTTTAGGGTCTGAGAAGTTTCTGAGCAGAAATCTATCTTCAGACTTCTTGAATCCAGAGTAACTTTCTGTCCCTCCAGCATCCCAGGAAGTGGTGAAGATTAACTGAAACTTTCACCAAAGCATGCTTCCTAGGACATCAAATCCTGTTGGACACAGAACTGGACTTTAATTCACTCTCTTCTTGAAGCTGCTTCATCTTGGCTGAACATCTGCTGCTTCAGTGAGCTCTAGGAGCTAAGACCACACCAAACAAATTAGAGAGAGCAAGTTCCAGAAACAGGAATTCTTGGGGTTTCCTGAATCTATATGTGTTTTGTTGAACACTTTGTAGAACATTCAGAAACACTGTATTATTTAACACAACAAATATTTTTTGCACATTGGTAAAAATATCACTGGTGTAAGCAGTCATTCATCTAACAGCGTGAAGCTGCTGGAGGAGCTGAGAGTAAGATTGTATAAAAAGGATGAAAATTAATTATTAACGATTTGAACAAGAATACAACTTTCTGTTTCTTCTCATTGGAGGAAAGTAGAAGTTTAATTCTGAGTTGATTTAAACACTCAGCCGTGAATTAAAATATATTGATACCTTCTTACAAAAATAAAACAAGTAAAAGCAGCATATTCTCCAAAATATCATAAGAATGGCAGCAGAACCTTTTAAAAAATATTATTTTATTTTTATCAAACCACAGAGCTGATTATAGACTACAGAAAGGTGCACTCTTCTCTGCTCAAGGAAATCTGGGCCTAATGTGCTCCCTTATTTACTGGGGAAGAGCATCTGAGTATCTCATGCAAATAATAATGGAATGTAAGTCCCTCCTTGTCTTTTTACAAAACTACCCACTGCAGAAAATCCTTAAACAGCAATTGAACGAATTGTAGGGTAGGCCTGCAGACTTATTGTTAAGGTGCTCAGAAAAAGGGAGGCACGTGAATATGTCTATGATGTGACCTGGGAGTCCAAGCTGCCATTATAATCAATGGAATTAGATTTTTATTCACTGTAAAATAGCTGCTTATGGCTCAATTTTCATGCACACAGGTGGTCAAGGACACTCAGATCCTGTAGGATGGCCATCTATTTTCTAGCGGCCGTTCCATGGCGTTGCAGGCCTCCCACATGTCCTGAGTCATATCTGCCAGCCCAGGATGGGTGTTCTGTGTATCTCAGGGCATCTTACGTGGCAGTAGGGCACCTATGTTTAGGCAACTGCTGGCTGGTCAGCTGAGTAGCAGCAGACTGGGCACCTCTGACACTAATGAGTGGCTGACCCTGACTCCACCGGGAGCGGGAACACCGAGTTCACTGGCACATACTTCCAGCTGGGTATCTGATTCCTAAGCCAGAGGTCTTCTGTGACGGTGTAAAGACCATAGGGATCTTTACAAAGATGCAAAGTTACCAATATTTTCAATGAACTAACATGGACATTCATCTCAGGCAATTCCTCTTGTCCTTAACGCTTAAAACACCAGCAACTCTTCAAAGCAAAAGAACAAAACCTCCTGGTGTCATAAAATGAATGATGATGGAATGATGGAAAAAGAGCTTCAACTATTGATTCTCTAACAGCAGTGAAAAAGAGAAACCTTTGCTTGAAGTCTTCAGAAATTTGTGACTAAGAGCAGAGAGAGTAGGCTGGGTGGGAGAAGGGGCTGTTTCTCAGTCACACAGTTCCTCAGGCTCCAGAGGTAAAACTACTGGTGGTGGGGCTGAGAAAACTAATTACAACTAATTACTATAACAATCCTATCCACTTGTTTTGTCCTTCATTTTACAGGTTTTTACATTCAGGGCAAAGTCACATTAGTGTCTGAATAAGAACAATCTTTTTTTTTCTTTTTCATTCTAGAGCAATTACTAAGTTAGGACCTCCAATTTACTGGAAGCTCTGCATTCCAACGAATCTAGTATTCATCCCTATCCCAAGAGAAATTTCCCCAGGTAATTTATTTTCAAACTTGATTTGCTGTTCCCCTTTAAGGAACACTCTGGATGTCCCCTGATGAAACATGAAATACATTCCATAACTTATTTTCCAAGGACTGCTGTGTTGGGCAGCTACAAATGTTTTTGCAACCGAAATCCCGCCTCCCAGATCTCTCTGCTATTGTGTGGTTATGCAACCACCTTGTTGGAAGACCCCTGAAATTATTACGAAAAAACTCATTCAGTTTTTCATGGAACAGAGGAGCACTGTAGCATGGTTGGTTTTTTTAGAGCTCTCTTAAAGTGATATATTTAGGAGGTATGAGGGGAAAGAACTGGGTAGGCCTTTATTTATCTTCCCAACAGGTGCAGTACAGGGAGGCACAAAGGCAGCATTTGCTAAATTCAGTTTTGCCAAGTACAAAGCACTCTCTTATCTGCTGAAAGACTGTTCCCTGCTTTCCTCCTAAATTCAATGAGCTTTTTATTTTAGTGTGACCATATTAAATATTTCATTCTTGTGCACAGATGCACTGTTTTTCACACAGGGTGGACAAGCTTTTCAACTCGAGTAAGAACAACAGCAAGTAAGCCAGATCAATCTTGCATTTTCCTCCTCCAGCAGTATTAAAATAAAGTCAACACACTGTATAAGAAAAAAAAGTATTGCCTTCAATTTACACCGTAATAAAACAAAACAGAAAAGCTCAAAGATAAATCATGGTGAATTTTCAGTCAAATTAATTCGATTGAAAACATTGTCAGAAACTTAGCAACGATGGAGGCGGAAGGTCAAAGAATGTATCTGAGATGCTCTGGTGTCTCAGAAGGAAGTGTGGGAGCAGCACTTGGAAGTCAGCAATGGGAGGGCAAAGGCAATCCAACAACAACCCAGTTCCCAGCGTGCAAGACAATCTGTGCAGGAGGAGCTGCTCTGTGGGGAGCAGGACGGGAGCACAGCCCACCCTCACGGATCTGGTTACAACAGTGAGGCGTAAGTTTGCTTTCCATTTGAGGAGGGCTTAAAATTTATTAGCTAGAGGTGATGAAGAGAAACTTTCTAAAGAATTGAGAGGGAAAATAAGATAAGGGGTTAAGGTTTCACTCTTTCGTCATCCACCAAAACTCATTTACCTGCGATTTGAATACGGAGCTTGCAAATGATCCATATGGGTCTGACTTTGAGCGTGGTTTGGCTCTGGGACTGAAGGAAGTTAAAAATAATGGGAACACATTCTACCATCAGTGCTGCAGAGGGGCAAAGATGATGGCAGAAGATGGATGTCTGGATGCTTTTCTTTTGCATCACTATGCAGCAAGGAGAGAGCAGCTGCACTACCCAGTGTGGTGCCATATAAAATGGTTATAAAGGTCCAGTCTTCTGCATGGAAAGCACTAAACAATGTTGTAAAATGTTCACATGCTGGGATCTTGAATTTTCAAGAAAACTTTCCATTGGCAGTTTTAATTTTGACACAAGACAAATCTGTATAGTGAAGCAGAATTCCCATTCAGCTTATTTTTCGCCTACGAAAAATTGTCTAGCCTTGAAAATATGATATTAAAAGAAATCTCACTTTAATTAGCTCTTAACCAATCTTCATGCTTAGATTATTTTCCCACTGGAATGCTGTTCTACATATCTACTTAGATGATTTATATAATTAAGTGACTTGTTTGACAGTGACTGTTACTTGATATACCAGACAGTCGTATTATTTGGAATATTGTAAATATAGTGCAAATATAACGATAGAAAAAAGTCTCACAATGAAACAAAACTAATTATGTTTGAAAGCAAATAGAAGCAAAGGCTGTTTCTACTGGGTGTCTTCATGGAGAGCAGTGTTACCATATCTCCAAAGCAGTCTGCACTGGTATTTATGTCTGTTTACCTCCTGTCACAAATTGCTTCATGTTTTACAAATTGTTCTACTAACAGACAGTATATGCAAGTAGTTTTCTTCACAACTTTTACATCTATGCTATTTGGAGATTGAATAAAATTTTACTGAAACGCTGTCTAAAGTAGACACACTGATTTTAATTTTGATTCCTTGCCAAACTGTGGATGCTCCAGGCAGCATCATTCAAGCAGAGCTTGCAAACACTTAGAAAATGAAGTTGGCAGACAGTCGATAAATGCTTTGGCTCAAAATTTGGAATGGTCGCTTAACTCATGGCCATGAGTTATTTCCTAGACTGGGAAGAATAAATAAGGCAAATTTACAGAGCTGCCTTCTGGGAACAGACTTGCACCTGTCTCTGTGGGATGATGCCCACAAATAGTTTGAAAAGGTTGCTCTTGAGAGACTTGGCACTTTTACAAAAGCGTATCCAAATGCCATGGCCTGTGACAGCTTAAGAGGGCACCTAATTAATGAGCAGCTCTTATTATGAGTATTGGTTAAAGGAAAGGAGGGAGAGGAAAGATTGACTGAGTGATTGCAATAAATTTCAGGAAGTAATTATATGGGGGAGGGTTATTTCATTAGTCACCAGGAAAGCTAAAGGTTGTTAAATTTAAATGAACTGGTTAAGGTCTTTGGCAACTCAGTCACACCCCAGTCATCCACTGGGATCTGTTAACCCATTGATTTAAACTTCACCTTGCACATATATTTTGAGCCAGCTAAGACAAAACTGTCCTACAAAACCATGACCATCTACTCCAAAGAAGCTACAGCTGATCTTATATACAGGACTCGACTTTTAGGAGTACCATAAAGGCCTTAAATAATTAGTCATGGAAGCCTATTTCTACAGCGACAAATTCCATCAGGCTGAAGCTCTCCAGCAACCTTCTCTAAGCTGAGTGGTGTCTTTAATTTGGTGATCCTATTTGTTAAGGGTGCTTTGTGAGGCTACACTGTCACCAAGTCAGGAATTTTCTCACTTTGTTAATTCAATAATCTTAAAATAGCTCAAAGAGCATTTGGCCTGAGAAAAAACCTGGGAGTTTGCTACAGCACTGTCTCTGAAAAATTAAGCTACATACTTCACAGACTGTAGTGACAAAAACCACACAAAGCTGAGATTTTCTTAACGTTCAAATGTTAGCCAGTTTCTGATTTTTCAACTACTTGCTTGTGTGTGCTGTTTTTAATTTGCAGGGCCTATGCTAATGAGGACTATGGGATAATTCTAGTAGGTTGCTACTTTTGGAAATGTCAGAAAAACACTGCTTAGGTGCCCATGTGATGCAGAAACCTTAAGCCTCTTTTTTTCCCCCCTTTGTTTTCTGCTGTAGTCTTCCAACAAGCTCGCCAAAGGTTTCTCAGAGAGTCCTTCCAGTGGTAATCTCCAGAATTAGTCAGTCCAAGGTTCACCTTCATTGATTAATTTCCTTCCACCCTTGATGCCTTGGAAATTACCATGAGAACAGGCATTTGATGAACATGTGAGGTTCTGAATTCTTACTGGTAGAGCTGGTACAAGTAGAGCTTTGTATGAGTAGCAGTATTGTACTGTTACTGGTTCCAAATTCTCCTGCCACTAATACAGTAGGTACTCGTGCTTACAATACAAGTGCTGTCAACAGCTCAGGCGAGTTCTCGATCAACAAAACAATCTTTAGGAAGCAGCTAATCCCTGAAGTACGATAATATAAACCTGTTACTCCCCTGATCTCCTGGCTGCATAAACTGTGTGCAATAAGGAACAACCAGTGCACAACCCAAGTGTATCACTTCTCTGGAGCTCACCACTGCTTGTGAATTCTAGCCCTCTTAAGGCAGAATGCTTCAGTATTTTTTAGGCCCTGAATATTGACTCGTCAAAAATCGCATTTGTTCCACCATCAATATAATGTTGTTCAGAGCTGCTAACCTTATTTTGCAACACAAACATGGAGCTGCATTGGTAATCAGTGCATTGTAAGAAAGTCTTTGAAACAATCTAATTTTAAACAGAATAAGAAACATGAGCCTCCAAACTAATTTTCTTCAAAGCACATATCTTTTGAAAGTGCGCAAATATTTTAGGGTTGGGGTTTTTTTTGAGTTGACAGCCACAGAATGCATTCTGATTAAAGTGTATAATACCCAGTCAAATAACAGATCAAATAAAAAGGACAGTTAATACATGTGTAAATAATTTGAATTACAAATAAGACACTCTAGAAGGGGCTTGGCTCTAGGTCTGATATGGAGGATTAGGCTCTTGTATTAATACGTGCACTTGGTGTAGCTATTTTCAGAAGGATGCTTCATCTATCATTGTCCTCGAGCACTGAGGAGGGCCAGTAAGTAAAATGATCACATTGGTCTGTCAACACTACTTGCTTAAGACTCAGTCGTGCAAAAAGTTTAGTTTTCATGTGTCCCCAGCAGAAGAAGGTGCTGAAAATGAGTAATGCTCCTGACAGTTACTCTGCTCTTGCCTTCCGCAAAACCAGAAAATGTTTTAAAAAACCCTTGTAAAATGTTTGCAAACTTGTAAAAAGCCAATGCTATTGATAAGTCAATGTTAAATCAAATGTACCCGTTCAAGCTACACACATTGGGCTATAAGATCTTTCAGAACTGATTGGAAAGAAATGCTAATTAATGACTTCTATACTTTCCATACTTTAAAGATTACCTTAAAGATTAAATTCAGTTTTGAATTTGGGAATGCTTTAGGGAAGCTGTGTGTACAGCTTTCATTCACCAATATTTGAAAAGCATATATAGTCTGCACATTATGTCTTTGCAAAAGCTCTTTATATAGTCAAGGTCAAAAAATAATCATCAAAAATTCTTACTAAAACATATAGACTTGAAAGAAAAATACAAGAAGAGCTATAGAAATAATGTAAATGGAAGAAGTTTTTTTAGCTTAAATTTTCAAAATGATAGAAAAATAAATATTAGCTTTTAAAAAATTATTAAATAATAGACCCTGAACATTTTGCACCTTTTTCCTCAGTCTCCAATGGACAATTCCATGTCTCAGTAGCAGACTACATAATCAGTTTCTTTGCTATGAACTTAATAGCATCACAGAAGGGGCCAATATTACTGACTATCCTTCTGAAACATTAAATAATAATTTCTGTAATGTGGTAAAATGAAGCATTCCAGTTCAAACTCTACAGAAAAACTTACTACGTTCTTCATTTATGCATTAGATTTATAGACTATATTTTCATCAGAACCTTAAAGCTGTTTCATAAGCACATCCTTCCCATTCAGTAACTATTAGAAAACTGCACGAAAAACATATTAATGTCCTGACTCTTTAAGTCATAAGAAATGCTTATTCCTTCTTTTCCAGAGGTTAGATAACTTCGAAGAGAGAAACCACAAATGACACTACAGAAATCCTGTAGTCTTTAAAAAATGAATACAGCATTTGCCCAATCAAGTAGCTTTTCAATATCCATTCAAAGTCATAGTTTATTGTCTTAAACAGTTTGTGCTACAGCCCTGCCTGAAAACAGTTCATTAGTTTAAAAGGATCGGTGACCTCTAATGATTTAGTGATGTTACCTGGCTATTGTTCTTAATATTATTTGTGGCTGATATCTACAAGGTGATCTAAAAGGTGTTTCGTGTGTGTGTGTACTCATAATTCCTATAATTAAGAAACACTCAGGTAATGTTCTGTCATGCTTACCATCTTTCTTGGTGGGTTCCGGCATTGTTACAAGGATTCTTTATTCCCAGAGAGTTTCAGCCTTTCAGATGCAGCCAGTAGTAGCCCCAAGCCCAACGGAGAGTGTGTGAGATCAGTGTGACAAGCAGAGGGCAAGAAGAATTCCTCTGCTTTATATACTGCGGCTGAAATATCAATCAAAATAGCACCTCCTCTCTTTTCAGTGCAAACACTTTGAAAATTGACAGTTATGGGAAACCCTTCACATCTGTTGTCTGCAGCCTCTGCTCCCTTGGCTTTTGGAAGGAATCTCTGCTGCATTGCATGGGGCTGATGAGAACATCTATAACTTTCTAAATTCAGCCGCACAGCTTGCTCTCTGCGTCCCTCTCTGTAACATGCAGACACGTATGCACATGCAGACACAGGCTGAAAAAGTGACTGCCGTGCTGTTAAACAGCCCCTCCTGCCTGCAAAATTCATAGGAAATGCCTGTATATGTTTATGCCTCTTCCCACAACATAAAAGTGACGAGTAGGAATAGACAGCATGCTTGCAGTGAAACCTTATTTTCTTCCTTCAGGAGAATTTGGTAAGCAAAGACAGAGTGAGAAGTAGAGTGTTTCTCAGTATTAATGAAAAGGATTATTGTGTTCCTGTCTTCAGCAGTGAAGATCCTCTATATTTCCCTTCTATTTACATTTGCTGCACTTTCTTGGGTCCTTTCCCTGTAGCCACTCTCATTCTGGCGTTGGTAGAGACTATAGTGCTCCTTTCAGCATGAGTAATTCGTTAACTGGAGAGATTGCTGCTGAGAGTTGAGATATTCTCTTCTCCACCCATCCAGGAGATCCAACACTGCTTGCCTTTGCAAGCCAGGAAACAAGGCAGAAGGAATGGAAATCCTATCTGTAGCACACACACAGAACCACTGAACTAAGCCACTGGGTTCCTTTCCTTTTAGACTCCCACTCAAACTACGAACATGTAGGCAAGAGAAATGCAGGTCAAGTTAATCAGAGGGTACTAGGATTTACTTTCTTACGCTCTTTTAGGATTTTGAGACAGAAGTGTAGTGATTAGCACAATAGATGAAGTGGTCCTCAAATGTTTCATGCTGTTGAAGCACATGAGCATACCATTATCAGATCTCAATAAGAGCTAGGTTACTAGAAAGACTGCTCAGTGTAGGAATGCACATAAATGTTATGGAAAACCTGTCTTACATCTTTGAATAGGAATTGAATTGGAGATGTAACAGTGGTCATATGCTGGGTTATTCTATAGCCAATGCATGAGGGTTTCCTCTGCAATCTGTTTTTTCCTGTCTATTTAGCCTTTTTATAGACATCCTTTAAAGGATGAGTATTTTTGTTGCTCTTTTTTAAGACCATCATCTGAATTCTTCTGCTCTACTCATTGTGGTGTTTATTATTTGACTGAGTTATGTGCCTGTAAAATACAGAGATAGGCAAGACTTCTGCTACAAGAACTTAAACAAGGAATATTAAAGCTATCTTCCTCCTTTGTTTCACATCATTATCTAGATAAAGCTGCTTTTATCACTGAAATAATTCCTGTCCTTGAAAAGCAAAGAGTGCTGCCCTGAAAAGGTAGCTGGGGATTTTGTCCCTCTGTGTGAGTGGGGTGGCAGTGGGGAAGCAGTGTATGAACAGACCTAATAACACAGCAGAGATCCTTTTTTTATTGTTCTCTTTTCTTCTGCCCACATCCAGGCACCGAACTCTCTGATGGCTGGAACAAGAGGGGGATGAAGAGCAGCTGCTGATGCTCTCCAACATGGTGTTTCCTCAATGGCCCTTTGTAAGATGCAAAGATGTTTTGCTTTGCATTCCACCCATCACGTGCCAAGAGGTGCTGAGAACCGTGCCTCTGGAGATTCCTGTTAATACAAACAGGATTAGACTATGGTCACACTCTAGTACTGATAGGTTAGAGAGGACCTCCACCACAGTCTCATGGTGAGAAAGGATTGGTGGCAGATGCTTATCCTTACAGCCTTAAAGGGCTTCCTTTCAGCAAGAGGAAGAAGGATATTCAGGAAGACAGAATCTTATTCATAGTCTACCTTTATGCTACTAAATAAATCTGTACTGAGACCATTTGCCAGACCAAGTGAAAGTGTGTTGTTCTTATCTTCACAGCAAAACTTCTTCTCCATCCTTAAACTGTGAGACTGCAGTCAAAATCTATGCAGGGAATGGTTACTGGATGTGCCTGAGCTGTGGTTAGGTGTAGGTGGGAGAGTGCTGGCTGGCCCAAAATGGTACCAGGGAGCATCTAACCATCCCCTACGGTTATAACCACAGGAAAACATTTGAACTCATGCCCTAGCCCTGATTTATTTACAGGTATAGACATAGGTGGAAAACTTAAATTGGCTCTATAACCTCTGCTAGGCAGAAAGGGATGAAGATTGGTTATGAGTAGAAAAAATAGCGAAGTATTGTATTTGCCTTTGTAGTCCATGGAAAGATCTGTGCTTCTACAGGTCTCTGTTTTGTAAGGGCCAGCTGTGAGTGCAAGCAAAAGGCTCTTCAGCTGCACAGAGTAAATTGAAACTGCGGAGCAGCAGCCATCTGAAAATTTGCTCATCCTTTAATTCCTTCCTACCCTTGCAATGAATTATGTGAGTATAATGTATTTCATGCCATGTTCTCATTTACTCTGATAAAACATTCCTGTGTTGCAACTTTCCTGTAATGTAATTTTTAGGGGTATTATAGAAGGTGCTGCTGGGGTAGATTTAGACTGTGATATCTCAGTCTATCTTAGTGCTAGTAGTGACAGGGAAAGTAGTTTATTTCCTAAGAAAGTAATCCATATTTTATTTGTTTCAGTCTAACTCCCAGCTGAGTCCTTGCCTCAAGCACCCACAGGTATTTCATATTCTGATCTAAGACAACCTAATAATTTCAGTTTATTTTTCTCCCTGCACAGATATTGCCACAACTGTGACCCCATCTTGCTTGTGCTGCAACAATTAGTACTTTGGTGCTACTGGGATTTCCATTCTTACACTTCTTTTCCACATTGCCAGAGTGCATGATAGTCATCAAGCTTGCCTTATCACTGCATAGAAAAGATGAGTTGAATTTGGCCAACAATTGTCCAGGTTGCTTTAAGACTGCAAAAAAAAAGAAAGAAGAATACTGAAAAGAAGGAAATGCCTGGTGGTCATTTCTAAGCTCATGCTTCTTTGATCACAGAGATGTCTAAACATACTTACAATTATCCATCTACACAACCTGTACATTCTCTCCTAATAAATGCATTTCTCTATTCACTTTATGAAGTTTAAGTTTTTTACTGTTTTTTCCTGCTGTCCTGCTTTGTTTCCTTATGTATGGCAACCACTCCCCTGATTTGATCGCAACTCATCTTGTGAAGGAGCTGAACCAGAAGAGGAAGCAGTTAACTCCTCTGTGCTGAACACATGATTTCTGAGCAAGTGAAAGGACCACAAACCACCTCTGGACTCAGCCACAACCCTATTTACCAAATGACTGAGCCAAGCTTTCACAGAAATTCTGAGGTGGAAAGAGCTGAGCTCCACCTTGTTTCTAGCCTCCTGCCTGTACCTCAGCAGACAGAACTAAAGGCTCTGGCATCCCCAGCCATCCTTTCATTAACTCACACTATTGCTAAGGCACCCCTCTTTGCACAGGCTGCCTCACATCTCTGGATGGAAACAACCCTTCTTGTAACTTGCTATTCTCCCTCCACACATTGCCTTGTGCCCTTGTATTTTACCCGTCCCATAAAGTGAACGTCTCCTGAACAAAATTTATCTTCAGCACAGCGTGGCTTTTGTGTACCACCATAAGCCCTCTTCCTCCACCACCGCAGGGGCCAAACATGCAAAACTCTCTGAGCCTTTCCCTTCCATGCCTGCCTCAATTAATCTTCTGTGGTCTCTTTCCAAAGCATGACTGTCCTATTTTAACTCTCTTCAGCTCCTTGAGCAGTTTCCAAATGGCTGCTAATCGGGGCGTCAGATAATTAAATCATTCTCTCCTGTCTGTTTTTAATAAATTCCCTTGGTCAAGCATCCAGAGCTGTATTTGCAATTGCAGCTGCTAGATCTGCATCAATAACTTCATATTTGCTGCTATTTCAAGGACTGCACTCTCTCACTTACTTCAGTCTCTATTCTATTAGGTGCCTGTCTGCTTGTTGCCAGAGAAAAATCTTCATCTTGTCACCGAGCCAAAGGATCAGAGCACTCCCAGAAGACCTCAGAGACAAATCTTCGACCAAAGTATTTAACCAAATGGTAGTCATATGATTTAGTTCTAGGTAGCTCTGTGAGGAGCAGGGAGTTGGACTTTGCGAGCCTTATGGATCCCTTCCAACTTGAGATTCTCCATTTAAAATTTTTCCATTTAAAAGTTTTATCAATATTGAGAAAAGATGATCAATTGAAATAAGAATGCCAGGCAAAAATGATCAGTGTAGATGAGAAAGGGAAAGGATTCCCAGTCCACTAATACGTGTTTATATTAAAAAATAAACAGCATCTTGGGTTTGTTCTTAATAAAGAATCCAGAGTTTTGAAGTCTCATGTAACAGAATATAATTCTTCATCAGCCTTAATATCTGGAGCTTTGGAGCCTTTGGGAAACATTATTTACTGAGCCCAAGAATGAAAGATGAAGGACAAAAAGCAGTAACAGATGAGCTTCCCCTCCCGTCAGGAGGAACACATAAACACATTTATCCAGGGGGACACTGGAATGAGGTTTGACAGTGTCCAAGCCCCATCCCAGTCTCAAATCCCCTCCCACAAGGCAAAAGGATGGTCAGAACGGAAAGTTTCCTTAACACTCCATGTCTACAGCAGAATTGCATCATGGTGATGACATTTTCTGCTCCAATTCTGCCTTTGCCACTTGTGCTCTTTGAAATCATAGGTAGGACATCATTATAGACTTTGGTAAATTTATATATTGCTATCAGTGATATTTGATATCCACTGGTAATTTTTTCTTTTCCACCAATAAAAATAACAAATCCATTATTTCAATTTGTGCTGTGCTGGCAAATGGAAAACTTAAAGTGTTCAACCAAAAAATGCAAAACTTCTATTTTTGCAAGGGAAGAATGTTTTGTCTTAGAATATCTGTTGGCTTTTAAGTCCCCATCAAATCTGTGAAGGCATTTCTTTTTGTCTGGTATCTTAGATGAACTTCCTAGTGTTGATGAAAGACACCTGGATTTACCTGGCCAGCTCAATTTAATCGCAGTCTTGCACTGTAGACTTGCCAGGAAAAAAACCTCTCCTACCCTGTCATGCACTCTACTTTTCTTCCATGTAAATGAGACATGACCTTTGTTGAGAAATACTTTCTATATTGATGTAGCATCCACAAATGGGGCCTTACTCTATCTAGCAAGACGATGGAAGATTAAACTTTAAAGCCTGCACTGGATTTTTTTTTTCCAAGGCAGTCGGCTTGGAGACACTTCAAGGCATGTACAAGATGTCGTTGACAGATAAACACCGCTTGTCAGCTTTACCTTCTGCCTTACAATGACCCAGAGGGTGACATTACTGTGTAAGCAACACATGCCCCGTGGTGTCCTATAGCAGCCGGAGTGTTTCCTTTCTGACAGTAAATTCCAGCACTCTGAGGCACTCGGCACCAAAGTCAAGAGCTGGTGCCTAGGTCAGGGCAGCAGGCAAGACAGCAGGAGGAGGAAGGAGAGCAGCTCTTTTCTGTCGACTGTTTGGCTGGATCAGTCAGAAAAAGTTAAGTTGAGGGTTGATAAGAAAGGAAAAGTGATGGGAACTTTGCCATTGCTCTTCAAGAGAGGCAGACCTCATTTTGCTGTTTTTAGGAGGAAATTTGAAAGATGACCATGCAGCCAGGAGAGGAGAGAGACTTTGCAGCCCAGGTTTTTGTTCTTACTTCCACAGGTGAAACTGGGAGCAGCTCCTCACCTGAGCTATGCCTAGGTAAGCAAGACCCATGCTCCAATTTCCTGGAATCTGTCTGATTGGGAATGCCTGATGCAGGATATCAAGCAAAGGTTTCTTTGGCCCTGGCTTGACCTCTTCATTAAGCATTTGAAATTGCCTCAGCAGCTCACAAAGAGCACATGGTTTGACCCAGCAGACTGTGGTGTGTCACGCTGGGATGGTGTGTCCAGCACTGGCCAATGAGGCCTGAGATGAGCTAAACAGCCCTTCACCATTGAAAACCCAGAGCTCTGGTCTTGGCTTCTCTCTCAGAACTGCAAATTTTTTTTGTTGTTTTCTGATATGACTACAGCATCTACCATTGAAGCTGGTGGATTAATCTTAAATTATTTTCAGTTCATTTGATCTGTCTTATTAGCAGGCTGAAAAATTTCAAAAACACGGTTGTAGAAATTTAGTCCTGAAAAGTCCTGAAATCTATAACTATCCCAGAAATAGCACAGATTTTCCCAAATTCTTTTTTTCTGGGTCTGTTTCCTTACTGGTTACATTTAACGTGTTCCAGTTCCAATATTCTGCAGGTACCTGTTGTACTCAAAGATTCACACCCTCCCTTATAGCAAATGCTTGCACAAGTATTCCAAATGAAAGTATTCAAAATATATTGATATGAAAAAACTTCATTTTATTTATTTTATTTATTCTCCTTTAGAAATTTAAATATTTTAGACTTACAAGTTTTACTACTTCATTGAGGTAGATACATATTTAAACTACTCAGAATGAATAATTCTGAGTTGAAACCCAAGTGTCAAAGTTCATTAACATTCAAAGACAAAAGTCCAAATCCCAGCATGAAGGGGCTGAAAACTTTGAAATTAACTATTTGATAACCTGGAAATATTGTGAAAGTGGCTGTTCTTACTGTGGCTGTTCTTATTCAGATTACCACCATCCCAGATAACCCTTGTGTTACAATGATTCTGTGAAGGTCCTTAATAGAAATATGTTCAATTCCCAGGTGTCTAAAGTAGTTCATGCACATCATCCTAAGGAGCTTCCTTAACTGGGACCTACCTTAGTTCTGTCTTGGTAGATTGGGGTTGATATCCCATTATTTTAGCCCACAGCTCTCATCACACCTTCTTTGCTTCCTTTGAGAACCTACAGAGTGTGCATCGGTACCAGTTTGCACAGTGGAACCTTAATCTTAGTTGGTATTGTGATATATTATTACTATCTACAATGCCTGAAAGATACTCCTGCATATGACCAGATGGAATAAAAGGTGCCAAATGCTGGGGCTGGTATTATCTTTTATCTATTAAAACACTTGTTCTTAGCATAAGTGCCATATAATTATAACAATATAATACACTAGGCTAATTTGTTTGACATATTCACAGTATAATTTGCAGATACACATCATCCAGTGCCTGCTGTGGACTGCTGCAGTCAGGATGGGCCCATTCTCCTTTCCCTTCTCTCTTCCTCCTTCTTCAGGCAGGAAGCCTTGTTCCTTTTGTTAGTGTAGAAACACATAATCACAGTATGATTATATGCAGGTTCTTTTATTGTAGAGCTCTGGGAGTCAGGGGTACAGACCCAGATCTGACTCTGACATGGATTTGAGATGGATACATTTTTATACCCTTTCCTTACATAACTGTTGTATAATCATATGTTAATTATTAACCTAATATTGTTCTATTGTGTATATTGATTTCACCTGAGCACGAGTTTTAAGCCCCCTTCCCACAACTTTTCTCATGATTGTTGTTCCTTTCTCATGATCCTTGTTGCGATTAAACTATTATTTTTAATTATATTTAATTACTAAGCAATCATCGTGTTTAACTTTATCGTGTTTAACTTTATCATCTACCATACAGGTGGGTACACAGGTGCAGGTTCACATGATTTTAGTAAAGACAATGCCCACTCCCGTTCCCAAGGCCTACTTTAGCTGCCACAGTTTTAGAAACATTTTAACCCTATGCTATCACTTTCCTTGTGCTGGAGCTGTGCAGGAGGAGTCAGTCCTGCTTACTGGTCTGAGTGGATCCTTCTCTTTCGGAGCACGAGGTACTTTATTTCTGCTGGCTGAGTCTGCTGAAGCAATGCCCTCTATCAGCCCTGTGATCACTAGATGTGAGGAAAAGGGAGCACATGGCAGGAGAGTGAGACTATCTCTCCTAGCTGCAACCTACACACACATAGTGTTAAGTTTAACAGGAAATTATATCCTTGTTGTGTCCAAGGTCCACAGTTTATAAACATCCACTTCCTATTCTGGAAGATAATAGAGATATGTGTGAATTATTCTATACCGCTCTCTTAATTCCAAAAACATCTGTTTCATGGAGAGATTTTCTTTATTTATCCAAATCTTTTTTCCTTTGTATTGGATGAAAAAAGTCAAATTCCTTTCAAACTTCAGTGAACCACTGGGGGGTCCTATTGATTCACTGAGGAGAGTGAGCATGGCCTGCAGGGGACATGACTGAAAAGGCAGGAGGCAAAGCAAACCTGCTATAATCAGCTCTGAATTTCCACCTTGGTGGAGGCCTTCACCTTCTCCCTAAAAGCCAAGGTTTATTCAGTTTTTGTCATTTGCTCAGTGAGCCTGGCCAGCCCTCAGAACTTTGTAGTTCCCCTTGAGCTTGAGAGATGCTGGTGATTTTCCTTCTTCCTGTGTACATTTTGTGATGAAAGGGATGACATATCCCTGTTCTGCACTAATGGATGTCATCTTTTATGTGACACACTTAATCTAAATGGCTGAATGACAGGAATGTAGTGGCAACACTCCAGCTGCATTTATGGACACCTTTTGGCTTTTATATGAACACAGTGCCTCTCTATGCTGGTGTTTCCAAACTCTTTGTAACCTCTGTTCACTCTGAGTCAGCACTGGGCTGCATATTAGTGATGTCTTTTAAATAAGTGATGAGAAGATTTCCTTGGGGAAAACCCCGTGTGTAGAAGATTCTGAATCAAAGTTTTTGGACATCATCCAGCATTAATTTTAAAGATAGGGTGTAACTCAAAAATTTACATGCATTGGTAAGACTGAAAATTAAAAAAGACTTATTAGAATCAGTTAGCAAGGACTTGCTGCATTAACTAAGCTTCACAAACAGCCTGGTGAAAGTAGGCTAAACAGCCTGGTTCAGATAGTCTAGAAAGAATATTTTATATCTAAAGGAATAAAGAGAGACAAGCAATGGTATCCATGTGAGTTATTGGATCAAAGACAGGAACTCAGAGATCTCTGATTCTCAGTCTTTGTCCTTGGCTCTTAGTCTGAGGTACATGCTGCTTCCTGGGTCTTTAAAAGCTGGAAGAGAAATCCAAGGGGATTATATTCTGCTTTTGCCCTGGGCTGCATATATGACATTCAGAACAGGCACTTGTTTTGGCTTTTGGGGTGAGATCCCTTGTGCTTAAATTTTACTGAGTGCAGTGCCAGCTTCTGCATCTGAGCACATCTTTCCCAGCCATGGAGCCAGTGGAGTTCTGGTCACAGATCTCAGTTCAGTTCCTTAAAGATGATCTCACACAGCCATCTGGGAGTGCCCTCTGGTATCCATCACAGCCTCCCATTGCCCCTGTGGAGCACATGGGTCATCAGTGTCAAATCCATCTCTTTCGGATGACTTAGTAACTGCAGGCACCCCTGGTGGCACTAGACTCCTATCTTGAGGCACCACCACTTATCAAATGGGATTTACAGGGCAATGCAGAAGAGAATTTTAGGGTAAGGTTGCTCATATTTTGGAATTTGATGGTAGTACCCCTTACAGGGACCAGCCCATATGTCAGTGCTCCAGTGCAGACATCCAGAGAGCCTTTCTCAATGCACCTTTCACAGACTTTACAGTGTGGGGTCTGACTATTCCTTTCTGAATGGTACAGTGATTATTTTGGGCAAATTTTTAATTGAATTTGTATGCTTTATTAAAAAAGAAAAAAAAAAAGTTGGTATTGCAGACACTCTTCTCTGGGAAAAATTCTTCTTCCAAAAATAAATCCTTCCTGCTCAAGTTAGAGCCTGAGGCTTAGGGTATTAGCAGTCTGGAACCATAACAATACAAACACATGAGAAGCCCAAACAGGGTTGAACAGCATTTGTGCACTATGCCATCACTGCTTTCTTATTACCAGTTCAATTACCCTTCTGGGATTTCTTCCACAGGATTTTCTCCCTGAACATGAACTGCATAAGCAGGAAGACTGTGTGCTATCTTCTGGCATGACAAACTTTTTTTCTTTCAAGTGTTAAATAAAAAAAAAATTCTGTGGCTTGAAATATCTCAGCAGTAAACTGATCATTTATATGGTTGAAAATGCTTTTTTGGACAACCTTCTCAGGCAGGCAGTGGCAGTCCACCCCTTTCCCTGCCCAAAGGGAACCAGCCAGAGTTGCAGGCTGTTTGCTGCAATGTTTTTTCCCTGTGGGTCTTCCCCATGAACCATTCCTGTGGGTATTTTGGCCAGTTCAGTTGGACAGCGCTCAACAATGAAATGTACTAAAAATGGACAAGTAGGCCAAGAGAGCTTATACTGCTTAACAGCGAATATGAAGAGCAGAATTTCTAATCCTGTCCTCTATCATTGTCACCCTGAACGATCCAGTCTCTACTGTAGTGTTCATATGCAAACAACCGAGGAAAATGGGTGAAAATCTCTGTTTCCATTTGACAGTGATAATGAAAATCATTTAACTGAGAGAAGTCTGCCTGTGGCTTCCTCATCACTTAAAGATGATGAGCCCAACAACTAGAGTAGACATGGCATCCTCAGGAACCGAGCAGTTTATACAGTGGATTAGAAAATTAACATCTTGTGGTGCTCTCCCTGTTGCCATGCAGGTCTGTGGCGCACCACACAGGTCAATTTTGTCCTGATTTGGGAGTTGTATAAATCTCAGGGTGACAGTCTTTGTTCTCATAGTCAGATGTCTATAAGATGCCTGCATGTACTGGCACAAAGAGTCTTAATTCAGAGAGAGTCTTTTCAGGACTATAAGAACTTAAAGAAGATTTTAAACAAGAAGGCAGAAGACTCATGAGCTACAACTAAGATGTAATTCTGTTTCTACAAGAGGTCTCAGAAAAAGAGGGAGCTGTGGAAGAAAACATTTGGATGTTGTGATGGGTAGGATGAAAGAGAGAAGCAAAGAAAGTCTGGATTATGGCACCTTCAGGGTTTGGGAGAGTGAGAACATGAAATGCAATTTGGCATGATGAAGAAGGAGCAAGCAGTGAAAAGATTCAAAGCAACGTAAAGTACCAAAGATTGGAGGGATTTTATTGATAACTTAAGCCTCTCTTGGGTTACAAAATGAGGTTAAAGCATAAAGGGACGTTTATTCCGAAGATGATATGATTGACTGAGTAAGTGAAATAGCTCTACTGTAAGGCAGCATGGTACAACCAACATGAGTCAGCCGTACTCATCCCACAGTTCTGGTGTAAGAACACACATTTGCACACAGGTGTGCTTCTCCCCAGGTACTGATCCCACTGAACCTAGCAGTGCTCCCTGGTGCAGGTGCTGGTGGGAACGTAGGAAGAAGCCTTCCAGGAATTCGAGGAGAGTGCAAAAATCCATCATACCCCAAAGAAAGTCTTCTACCCTCCAGATAAGGGTGTAATTTGCCAGCACTTGCAGAAAGAAAGTCAAGGGTGGCCAGCTCTTGATTCTTACACAGGAAGAAAAGGTTTTGTCAAAAAAAAATTCCTCTGTCTCTGAAGGTGCCCATTTCTCAGAAGTCTAAATAGTTCCATCCACAGTTACACAAGCTAAAAAATAACTGTGTATCAGCCACTGTGTTCCCAGATGTTAAGGAACACCCAGCTGCCCACAGATAGCCAGAAACTGACTCAAACAAGATTTTAACCCTCTGTCTGTGGGATGTCATGCTAACAAACACTGCAGACTAAATGGGCTCTGACACGATGCAGGGTTCTTGTATACTTATAAAGCTGGTTTCTAATCCTGCCCTAGACACTAAATTAACCTTTCTGCCCTTAGCATTTTGCATGGAAAAACTGACGAACTTATTGAGGAAAGGTCTACTGTAAATAATACTAGCCCTTAATTTTGTCACTATTTAGTAAGTGGTGCTACCAGGAGCCAGCAAGCTCACACCAAGTCCTATTTTACTGACTCAGCAACTGAGAGCATATCAAAGAGCGAAGTGTGCTTACTGAGATGGCTGGGGGGGATCAAAATGTGCTCTCTCTCCTTCTTAATAACAACATAATACCTAAATTTGTAGTAATCCCTATCTGGGATGCCCTTTGGACATTTGCATATGTATCTCGGATTACATTTATTGAGCTTCTTAACATGTTGCTCATACCATTTGATGAAAGCTTATAATGTCAAGAACTGAGCAACACTCTTCCAAAACCTCATAGTTTTCTGATATTTTCTCTATAGGAAGGATTAGTGGATTGTGTCTTTAGATTTTGATGGGTTTAATTGCCTATATGCTGTTCCGTTATTGATGGAATCTATCACAGCTGCTTTTCAAACTTTCCCTTCTCTTTTTCATTAAAGCAAAAAAATCTCCTTCTTAGAATCTGCTACCTTGCATGTGCAGCCCGTCACTTTAATGCTGTTCATATGTCTCACTTTCCCAGTCCCCACAGATTTCTATTTCCCAACATTTTATGCAGTGAAGCTGCTGGAAGAAGGCACTGGAGGACACATTTCTGAGTCAGTGGGGCCCTTCAAACCCGCTGATTCTGCTACGAGCAGACCTGCACGTCCTCAAGCACGTTCTCCAGTGAGCACCGCGCAGCAGATACGGACTGCTCATTCAGCTGGGGAAGCTGATAGTGTCAAACCCAGCTGAACAGGTTTAAATCTACTAACTTCCCTTCTGGGGGATGTAGCTGCTTTCTCAAGATCTGTCAGTGAGGCATATTTTGGCTCAACCTTTCCAGACACCTCCTCTTCACTGGCATTGCCTTCCTCACTGGAGGTATCACGGAGGTTGTATTGCACTGGCAGTATCCCTTGGCACAGTGTCAGTCTGACTCATCTTCCATTTCATTACAGGGTCTGAAAACAGCTGCAGCTGTCAGAGGTTTGCTGTTACTTTGAAGCATTATGATAAAACTGTGCTTGCTAAATTATTCTGGTAAATAGAGCCTCCAGGGTGTCAGAAGAAAAGTACAAAAAAATGAAGTCCCTTGCAGTGCATCATGGGCACAATTCCCCAGACTCGCTGGACTTTGAGCAATTGCACAGGAATTCATAGCCACAAAACAAAAGCTAACACTCTTGCAGGGTGAAAAGAAAAACAACTCAGACAGAAAATATAACAGAACCATAACATACAGTATGACACATAGTGTAATGCAGACATCTTTACAACCTAATCTTTCACTATTACTTGAATTTATTTTTCTGTGCAATGGGAGCATTTAATGAGTATAGTATTTTTTCCTTTAGTTTGTAATTTTTTTCTTAAGAGGACAACCACAGGCAAAACTTCTTACTTCAGCATTATTCCTGGAAGCCTTAACATCCCAGTTTTATGCATGGTAAGTACACTTTTTCGTATTAATCAAATTTACAGATACACACATGCAAGTTCTGCAAAATGCTGACTCTGTCTGTGTATTAAAAAGAGCCCCATGCACAATATCAGCACCAAGTGAACATGTAAATGTGTGAATAACTTGGTTTGCAAGAATAGGTGCACTAACTTAAATACAAGAAATTGCACTCTAGCACTGATGAGTGCACTGTACGTCCTGCCATGTAAACTTACCCTTTTGAAGGACACCTATCTGTATTTAAACTGGGTAGCAGTAGCAGATTTAGCTGTGGCAGGCAGGAGTACAGTGCAGGCTGTAAAACCCATACAGGAGGTTGGATAGATATTTGGAGGGGTTTTGCAGGCTGTACAGAGCTCTGTGTTACTGTGGCTGTACTGTAATCAGTCCTTGAAATAGCTTTCTTAAAACTGCAGCCATGGCAGGATGGACTTAATCTCAGAATATCTGGTGGCTCAGCTCTAATCTGCTGTTTCTGAATTGTCCTGAGAACAGTCACAACTCTGTTTCCACCACCCAGCCAGGAACTGAAGAAAAGGAATAGGTGTATTGTCAAGATTAGAACATGGGTTATGCCTACTTAAGAGACAACTTTTAAAACCTCAGTTTTCCTAAGTTCACCCTTTGAAATTAACCAAATTTATCATGAACAATTATTTATGCGATTTCAAATGAAGATAATTCTGGTGTATCAAACTCATACTTCGGTGAAAAGAACTAATCTTTTACAAAATTTTTGAAGGCATTACAGAAAAATAGTAACTCTTTGTTGAAGCATACAGAGATTCCTGTTTAATTTTAGAATTTTTACACATTTTTTTGCCAAGGATAGTTTTGTCATTCAAGAAAAGCCCTGGGTTCCCTTTCTGATTGATGTTTGATGATAATAAAAAGAATGACTCTCACTTTTTTTATAAACCATTTTCCTTAAAACCAAACAGTGTCTCAAGTCACCCAAAACACACCATTTTCTCAGACAGGATTCTGAGACAAATGAATACAGCTTTGTGCAGTGACCAGGACCTGCACGATCAACACGAAACTGGCTGGCACCAAGAGGTAAGCATGTATGGAAAATCCTCCTAGCAGTGTGAAAGAGGAGGTGGCACAACAAATAAGAAGCTAATTTGATTTTGGCTATCACTTAGGTTGCAATATTCTACTTCTGTTTAATTATTGAAAGATGCCCGCATTTCAGCTGGCCCAGAACGAAGCCGGAGGCTCAGAGCAATGCTGTGTTCTCCCAGTGCATTGTGTGCAGGCAGCCAGTTGACATTTATGTTCTTTCTGAGTAATATATCACAAGGAGAACAAGCAGTTGCTGTTCCTGATGATGTCAAGGTGATGGCACGATGGGAGTCTTCATACTATCCCTGGAATCACAAGGCAGGAGACACCCGCTGTCTGGGCAGCCGCAGGCAAGGGCTACTTTGGATAGTAGTCACTGTGCTCTTGGAAATCAGAGAGGACATATCTAAAGTCAGATAAAACAGGAGTGGGTCCAAGCTTTTGCAGCAGCCCTAGGCTTTCCGGCATGCTGTTTTAAAGGTCTCTTTAATTTGTGTTTATCCCTTTATTCCCCACTGCTGGCTATGGCCAGAGCTCTGGAGGAAGGACAGCTGTTTCCCTGCTAGAAACTAGAAGCACGTATTGTGCCAAAAACATGGTGGTTTTGTTTAATGAGAGGTTTTGATGATAACTCCAGCCAAGAGACTCTGACAAGACTTGAATAATCAGTGCAGCTTTGGCACATATTTAAAGTATAACTAGACACTTCTCTAGCTGTCTAATTTAGAATAAGTATCAGAGAAACGAGAAGCCTTTTCCCCACAACAGGGATGATTGGGTCCGTGGATTCAGAGCAGCCTTCAATAGGGCCAGCTCATAGCTGGGGAGGAAGAGACAGGCAGTGTCTGGCTCTGCCCCCTCATGTTCTGCCCCGCAGAGTGGCTAAGCTAGCATGAGAAAGCAGATTAGTGACAGATTACTTCCCCTCTTCTCAGTAACTCCTGGAAGAAAGGGTGATGCAAGGAGGATCCCTCTGCTGGGAGGTTTGCCTCCAACTCAGACCGCCAGCTCACTGCTGTCACAGCTCAGCTTATCCATCACCTGCTCCTCAGAGCTCTGCACAGAAGCTACATCCTAGTCCTGTTACACCAGCAGAAGAGAAAGGGAGAAAAAAGATCAAAACTCTAACTTTGTAGAGGAGAACAACACAGCACAGCACTGATACAAGAGGATAACAGCAATAAGAGATTTAGAATTCGTCAATTCTTCATTCTTACAAGGGTACAATAATGAAAAAAAGCTTAGGCTGTTGTTGAAGAGGTGGTACCATACAAGTATTCTAGCAATGCTGACACCTCTGCACGTGTTCAGAAGAAAGCCTAAGCTTCTGTAAATGCCAAAAGTTGGAAAAGAGACAAAGTGAAAGGACAGAAACGTTGTGATCATTAAACAGACCAGAAAGAAAACTGGGTAACTCTAGATCTGGCAGCCTGACTTCAGTTCCAGGTAGAATATTAGCAAAACCTGAGAGGAGCATCTATTTTTACTTGGATAAAGCAGACAAATATATTGGCTTAAAGCCAAGGGGGATTTTTGAATGAGAAAATGCCAAAGAAATCTGATAGCCTGTTTTAATATGGTATCTGAGTGGGTGGGTTTTTTATAAAAAAGACCTGTGCCCTATGGAAACAGTTTAAATAATGCCTGGATAAGAATTCAATCAAGTGACAAACAAACACTTTACACACATAATGTGTCCTTACAGAAAGTCCTCGTACTTCTTTAAAGGACATCTTTTTGCCCAGTTTTTTTTTTTCATAATTAGGTAAAATGGATTTTGATCAACATAATTCGGAAAATAAACATGAGATAGACATAGTAAAAGACAGTAGACTCTCCTGCTTGACATTTCTATGTCTTTCTTTTCCTCTCCTTTGTCTCTCTTCCTTCCATCTTTCTCTTTCACCTGTTCTCTCTTTTTTGTCATTTTCCCTTTCTATTTCTCCCTTTCTTTCTCTCTCCCCTATTTGCCTTCTCCCATTCATGCTTTGCATATAAACTCATGCTTTCATGCTTCCTTCCATTTTGTTGGAATGCTGACCACAGGCTGCTGAGATGAGCTACATTGAAGGGGCACACTTAGAAGAACTTAAAAGAAAGAGAAACTCAATATTCAATGTCTCAAGAGATGGAATCAGTGCTTAATTTACTAATGAATTATACCTATGGATTATTATGTTCACACCAAACTTTTTACTGGAATAAACCCATGGCAGCACTGAAGTGATTCAAAACTGCATCAGAACAGACCTCCTCCACTCCACTATGTATGGGATGGGCTCATTGGAAAGCATTTCTTGCCAAAATCAGACAATATGTGTATGCCCCTACCTGGACAGAGCCTGTAGGATCTTCCTGGACAGAGCTACAGCAAGTTTGGTTTCCTTTTCCTTGTGCATGGGTTTTGAATTTGAAATGAGAAACAGACATGGTTCTTCTTGTGTGGGATCAAAAGAAATTCTTCTTTCTTTCCATAAGCCAATAAAGCAATGGAATGGCATGGTAATGCATCCTCTTTTTTTCAGATTGGAAGATATTAAAACCACTTTGATTTTTTCCTTGCAGTTCTAGGGGAGAACGCATTAGAAGCTGCATGCCAGGAAAATTCAATCGAAAAGGAATGTTCTGGTCTCAGCTGCTGCCACAGCTCCGCTATGGGCTGGCTGATCTCCCTTCCCCACTCTCCTCGAGCACAGTGTTATCTGTGTGCCATGGCACAGCTTCCTGCCCCACACAAAGCAAGGCAGCAGCCACTGGCAGGTCCCCATTCTCTCTGCTGTGCTCTGCTTTGCTCCCTCCTTCCTGGCAATGCAAGGCCATTTGATCAAGATCCAATAAATTTTATTAAGTCTTCCTGAACAACTGAGCTTCTCATATACCTACAGTTTCTCTGACACAACCTATTTACTCCAAGAATTTTTCACAGGTGTATTCCAAGAGATTGATATATTTCTCTAGGATTTCTGGATGCCTAATGGCTGGATGGATGGGACCACAGGCAGAATTTCAGAACAGCAATGTTATCATAGTTCATGTACTCATGTGTCTATTAGCATACACAGCAAATACAGAGAGAAAGGTTATAGAAATTCTAGAAAACCCCTTGAAATGTCATCATTGCTTATGAATTTTTATATGGAAATCAAATACATAGAGACTGCCTGATTAGGTATAGTTCTGTGCCTAACTGCTGCCTATCAATGTCTTTGCCCTTTATGATCTAAGGATGGGGGGGAAAAAAAGAAGAAAAATTAAAGGATAAGGTTCTAAAATTTTCTGTGTCTGGCATAGAGAATTTAATCCCTGCTAACACTGCAAAATTTGTGCAGTCCCTTCTGTGAGCACTGTGCAGAGCTGCAAAGAGCTCTGAGAATGGGTCCTCCCGGAATCATGCTCACCCAGGCTGCTATGAGTGCCAGTTTTACTTCCTTGAAGACAATCCTGTGAAAAATTGGCTTTAGTGGCTCTCCATGGGAATGAGTATGTCGACTGGAGCAACTGTTTGCAGGGCAGTTCTCCCTGCCTGGTGTTTAATGCAGGAGCCAGAGTGAGAAGCTGTCACAGCTGTAACATGTGCAACAGTAGATGAAGGAAAGGTCGTGCTCCCTGCTCTGGTGTGAAGGTACAATTGCCTTCTTTGCTTAGCAATTTCAGAGCAGGACTTGCTACTCAGTCAAAACTGAGAGCAACGGTTCAGGCAAGAGGCTGAGGTGAGCACTGAATAATTCTCCACGGATGGAGATTTTGTTGCAGAAGTGGTGAGTGAAGCCAAAGACACACTAAGCTGGCAAAAACCTGAAGTTCTTTCCCCTTCTAGAAAATCTTGCAAACACTTGAATGAGAAAGAATTGTGAACCACACAGGTCTGCTGCATTTCCCCTCTCTGCCAAGGCTCACTTGATAATTTCTGAGCATCAGAATCGTTCCTTCAGAGCACATTGTCACTTCCAGAGACCAACGGTGGAAATTAAATTCTCAAAATGAAGTCAGATCAGTTAATTTTCTGAGCTTCATCCCAGTAGTGCCTTCCCAAATGACCAAGGCTTCATCCCCAGCTGATTCCTGACTGTGCCTAAGCAATCAGAGCCCTGCCAGGCTTAAGGGACCCTCCTCTTGCACGCATTGCACAGCTGAGCAGAGCAGGGTCTTAGCATATTGTGAGGACAGAACCTACATTACCCAAATATTCTTTCCTCCAGCCTCTGATCTGAGAAACTAATCTCAAAGGTGACACTCAGGAGCTATGTTCTTACAGCTGAATCCAGTCCAAATAAAGATCCCCATCCATAAGTACATATGCTGTAAGTATATTCACACATATATATCAATCGGTGCTTAGAGGTAAACAGAAGCACCACTAAGTTTCTAATGGTCTTCTCAGAATTTTATTTCAGTTTCCTTCAGCTGGATTTAATTAAATTTTAATTAAATAAGCTACAGTAGTCATTTATTTAATCCTTTTCATAGGTTTTGACAATTTTTTTCTTGTACCTAAAGGTTTCGATGTTTACTGACAGCTCATATCCTGCAATTATTACTTAAGATTACTTCTTATTCCCATAAATTATTTGCAATAGCAAATGCTATAACATAAAATTGTAAAAAAAACAGGCCTAGAAGGAATCTCAAAAGATTGCTTCATGCAGTCCCTATCCTAAGGCAAAATCACCTACCATCACATGATTCCAGGGTTTTTTTCTAACTGGACCACAAACACCTCCAGGGCTGAAGGCTGTGTACCCTCCCTAGAGATGTCCTGCATTGCTTCACTGCCCTCATGCTCCCAAAATTTTTCCTAACAACTGAATTGAGTCTTGATTTCTAATTTACCTGGTACCATAGTGGCGAACGCTGACTTTTGGGTGGCAGAAGAAATGTTTTCAGGGAAACTTACAGGGAAACTATGGAAGAAAGTAATGGACTCTTTATCTTAGCATTTGAGAAATTGCTTTTATATAATTTTTGTAGCTGGAGAAGAGGCCTGAAACATTCATGAAGATTGCTTTTTCTGAAGTTTATGTTATCACTGGTGACATTTAATGATGAGGTTGCAAGAGTCTCAGTAAGCCATGTCACACAAGGAAGTTAAAAAGAAATTCACACAACTTTAAGAATTTATTTAAGAACCATCATCTGTTTTATTCCTGCAGGATTTTCAGTAGTTATTGTTATTACAGATGAGACCTTGATACTCCTAATAACACCAAATGTTATTTTGGGCATCCATTCACATAATACTTCTGTAAGAAAGAGCTATGCCAGATTACCAGTGGCATGTGATTTGATACGAGCAACTTATCAAGAACTGACATCAGTGTTTCTATTTTCATGGCTGAAAAATTTCTATATGAAGTTATAAAACATTCACGTCTAGCAAGAGGAAACAGATGAGGTATGCTTTACACACAGATATGTGATGCATTTACTGGGAAAGGGAAAAGCTGATCTGTTAGCACAGCTAGCACACTGAGCACGGAGCTGTCCTGGATCAAAGGCATGCTAAAACTTTCTCTAGGACCATCCAATGTCAGACACAAATCCATACCATGGAAGGCTGGTCGACAGTGAGGCTAGAAGCTTCTGGAAGGACTGCAGAGAAAGAACATGAGCAGGTACTGGCTGATAGGAACATGAGACTAGAAAGGGCCAAAATATGGGAGATGACCAGAGAGGAGAGAAAAGGATGGAGGGAAAGGTGTTAGGAATTATGTTAACAGTACACTGAGCTGAGCACACTGAGCTGGCCTAAGGTTCCTTACAGAAATGCCACGTGTATGAGCTCATGGACACAGTTGGAACACTGCCACAATTGCTTTATACCAAAAGGGGAATCTTTCCTTTCCATAGATATTTGTGTTCCCAAATCTCTGAAATAAAGCTTCAGCAAAATTAAGGAGCATTGTTTGCCTCCTATCTGTCCTTCCTGATGGAATTACATTAAAACCAAGGTTCCTGGACAATGGCTTCTAATGGAGGTCTCAGATCCCTACAAGCAGAAGTTGTCAATTAGCTGGCATCTCACATTTTTCCTAAAGAGGGTAGCAGAGCAAGTTCTTCTGTCCATGTGAGTAAACCCATCTTTTAAAGCTAAATCTTAAATTGCATACAAAGAGCATGAAAGGAATACTATTTGCTCTACTGCAGTCTTATTTATGCCCTTTATTTGCAGCAGCAACTCATTCTGGTGATCAACAGGTCATTCACCTTTAAAAAATGAAGCTTTAACCAAAAGGATTTAAAGGGGTTTAGTGTTGAATTTTACAGACCTTGCCAAAGTGTAATCTGAAGTCTTACATTTTTGTTCTCATCTTCAGCATGCCAAAGCTTGAATCATAAAGTTAGCACTCAGCATCTTGGCTGCAGATCAAGATCAACTGAAGTCACATGCAGGGTAAAGTGGTGAAGGTGACATTGCTTCTACCTGCCTCAGACAAAAAAGTGCTGATCTCTGCAGCAACCTGTGAAGGACTTAAGCTCTCAAGTTTGTGACAAAGAGTCTGATTCCAGTTTTTCCACATCTAAATACTCTGTTTAATATCCAGAGTAAGAAAGTGTCAGACAAGGCTGGATGTAAATTCATCAGTGACCTGGGACAGACAGTGCTGAGCTTTTTGATCATATGATTGACAACTGGCAAGAGCCTGCATTGTTTCTCTGTTACCTAGTGAGTATATTTGCAAGGTATTAGGAGCATGACATGTGTTGCTACAGGGCAAGAGAGAAAAAGGCTGAAAACCAAACAGCAATAAATACTCCTACCCAAAAGAGTGCTTCCTGGAAACATTGAGCTGAAGAAACAAATGCAAACACCAGTTTTTAACAACTCTCATTCTCATGGAGTACAAGGGAGCTGGGTCTGAGTGCAGACTTCCCAATGTCCTTGTCCCTAAATGGAGCAGACAAGCTACAGTGCCTTTTGGAATTTGAAACACCGATTTTGTGACTCCTAGGCCAGACTAGTCAGAACAAGATAATTAATTAACTGGGAGTATTCAGATCATGATCAAAGCAGCATATGAAGCCTTTGCATGCCTCTTTTTGAAATGCTCTGATTAAACACTTGTGACTCCTCTGGGACTGGGTAAGAGCTCCAACCCTTCTGCAATGCTGCAGCTACCAAATAGCACCAAAGAAGAGGTGTCCCTGCAAGGCAGGTTTCCCTCACCATCAACCACTGCCAGCCTTTCCTGCACCTTTCCCCAGGAACTTGGCATGGCTCACTGCTGGAAACCAGAAACTGAAGAGGCCCAGCAGCACCATCGATTTCTGCAATACCTGTCATGAGAGTTGATTGCAATATGAAAAGGCAGCCACAGCTGCTGACACAGAAAAAGAAAGAAAAACCCAACAACCCTGTACTCCTACACCCTGTTACTTGCTGGGATCAACCCCACCAGGATGCCCTGAGAGCCTTGACATGCTTCTGGGAACCTCAGTGTCCTTCTTCTCCTGCACTCCTGCAGCTCCTCGTGGCACCTCAGAGGGGATGATTTTACCTTCACAGGTGGATGCATGAAGAATAGCACCATAGTTCCCACCCAGGTGTTTTTTTACAAAACACGCCCTGGACTAATATTTCCCTGCTTACAAAAGTTTGATCAACTGGAGCAAACTTCCACTTCTATTTTACCTTCTGATGTCACAGACACCTCTAGCAAATTGGTATGGGGTGAGACTTATCCTCACAGAGGTGGGCGACTGGAGTCACTTTGAGGCAATGCATGGCCTAGGGAAACATGAAATAAAACCGTATTTCCTAATGGAATATTAAGTCACTGCAAAGAATCTAACCTATGTTAGAATCAGGACAAAGATATGAAAACACAAATTTTATTGAGATATTTTTTCTACAAGATGATATGAGTGTGTATGTTAGGTGCAAATGTGGTTCTTTCATATGTATTTACTAAGAACATCCCTTCTACCCTGCATTTGAATAGAATTATTTCCAATCCATTCAAAGCAGTACTCTCTTCCACTTTTAGGCAAATATCTAATTATACATTGTTTTGTTTCAAACTACTCTACAAATAATTTTTTTCCTCTGTCCTCAAATATTAGGAAAAGTACATCTAAAAAGAAAGTTGAGTTGCTTTACTCCTTTTGTACTATAATGCAAAGTCCTCAAAACAATTTAAAAAAGCAACAGTTCTGAGTAATACTTAAAGTTGTAATGAGTACCTATAAGCAAATTGCTGTCTCTACAGCCACTCACACCTCTCACTACCTTGAAATTAAAAATTGATCCTGTCCAACACACATAAATCGTACAAAAATTTTAAAATAGACTAATTTTCAAGGGGCGACATGATATGGAAAGTATTTTCATGAGATACAGTTCACCTATCTGATGAACCACTTGCATAAAAAACTGAACAGCAACAAATATATATCATATTAAAGGGGTAGAAGGAGTTCAAATAACTCATGCCTTTCTCTCTTTCTGCTTCAATCTATACAGAAAATCTAAATATTTAGTATTTTGGTGCCCAAAGATCACACATAAACTTTTATGTGCATGCATATATACTGTATTAATCAACATAAATGATGTAAATACATAAAAATTTTAAACACTTCACTTTGAGTGCTTGAGTTAGGCACATACGTATGCCCCAACTGTTTGACAATCCACACGAAATAAATGTCCTGTTTGGTCGTGTCATCACATAAATTGCATATTTGTTGAGCTCCTGACCAGATGGACTGCATTTAGCCAGTGGCTCTCCTCTGTATAAGCCTATGCCTAGAAGGACTTACATGAGTTTTCCACCACACAAAATTAAGACTTACAGATGGAAATCCCCACAGGACTGAGGCCTAATCTACCTTCCCAGGAAGTACTGCTGCATTCCAGGCCTCTGGATATCTTTCAACAGCTGCTGTTGAAAAATTAACTACAACACAGTGGGATGAAGGCACACGTTCATGTCCAGTCCCAGTGCAGGCGCTTGTGGTCTTGGCAGACTGTGACTCTCAAATGAGGGCTCCTCTGCTTCCCAAAGGTTCTGGCCCAAGTCTCAGGCTGATGAGTCATTTCTCTGACCCAAACCCAACATCTGGACCTGGAAACAAAAAAACCCATAAGAATGGCAGAGCTTTGCCACTGGCAAGTAAGAAATTCACCTTCCTCATGGTAGATTAGTGCTTCTTCCTTCCAGTCTCATTAAAAGATCATTAATATAAGAGCTTAAGGTAATTTTAAGCACTTTTAAAGGTGTCATTTTTTCAACTGAAGGGGTCGTTATTTTTCTTTTGCAATTAAAATGAGTGGAGAGCTTTATGGCAGGTGGCAACACCTTTCACACCTTATGCCGGAGGGTCAGGTTTCATGGGTATTTCACTTCAGCCAAGTAGAGGGTGGCAAAAGTCTAAATCTCAGCAAAGGGGAAGATTAATGTGGGTACCCTGGAACACCTGCTGCTGAAGCCATTAGTGCTTGGGACACCCTTCTGCCTGCTCTGAAGATGGTGTGAACTGTCCTCTTGCCCTTTGCAGAAAGAGAATCAGGCCCTTATTGAACAAGATTAATAGGAGCAAGTCTGCCATTGATTGTGTGCTGCTGTCCTTACCATGTCAGAGGGCAGGCCAAAGGCTGAATTACAGCTACCCAGGGACTCCAAAATATAAGAAGAAATCAAGCTGTCAGATACACACTGGAAATAAAAGCACGCTGTATCTGAGAGAAATCAATACAGAAAGCAGAAAGACTTAAGTTTCCAGTTACTTGCAGCCTGCAACAGTCCAAATCCTGCAGAGCTGTTTCATTAAAACATTTCTTTGCTTAGTCCAGATAAAGAATTCCTGCCACTTTGACCACTGGCAGTATACTCATGTAACACATATTGCAGAGTAAATGTGGGTTTCTCAGAGGCCCACAAGGAATAAGAACTCACACAAGGAGAGGGAAATACCAATGTAACAACAGGAGTTTAAATGTAAAGTTTGGCACATAGTTTGGCTCTGTAGACCAGAGCTATGTAAGAAGTGGCTTTTTTTGCACAGAGGTCAGAGAGGGAATTAAATGCTTCCCGTATGTCAGACAATACCCTGAAGAAGCAATTCCTTCATCCCTCTCTGCAAGTCAATAACCACTTGTAGTGGATGAGTTTGCCTCGTTATGAGCATGTTGATGCTTGTACAGAAGATGGAGTTGCCCTCACTATTCTGCATCTCTTCAGTTGTGCTGCTTTTCCAGCAATCTCAGCTCTGTCAGCTGTTGGTTCCTTTTTGAAGAGTGTTAGCCCCAACATTGCTGGGTACAGACTGGAAACATAAAACTAAAAAGGTTGAAAACTAGAAGGCAAACCACCTAATTCTATTACTATTATTATTATCATTGTTGTTATTATTATTATTATTATTATTATTTCTTCTCATTGTTTTTAAGCCATCTCCTGTGTTTTCTGGCTCTCAGGATGATTTGAGAGATTAGTCAAATCTGTAAAGAATTGTGTCTTATAATCGTGATTGAATTTTCCTGCTCTAATGAGGCAGAAAAGTCAACCTAGTTCCTAGGACTACTACACACTGCTAGTACTCTAAATAGATTTGCTGAGTTTTCATTTCCTCCGAAAGAAAATCTTGTATAGCTTCACCATCACTGTGCTTGGAGATAGTACTGTAATGATTAGCTACATTCCACTTTGAACTGTTATTAATATTCCCCATATGTAATTAAAGCCTCTAATTCTACACAGAGATACCCTGACAAACAAGCAGCTGCCTGTCTTTTCTATTTCATTGTGGTTCTTGAACTCTTGGCTCAGGTTATGTGTTTCTGGAATGTCAAATAAGGAATTTACTTTTCCGTCCATCAGTTTACACTCTGCCTGCAGTTTGATGGCATCTTGCTAATACAGCCCGGTTGCACTGTAATTCACCTTATAATCCATTGTATCAACACTGACTGTTCAATGTGTGACTTCCTAACAAGGTGGCTGGTGCCTCTTAGGTGCTGGATTGCCTTGGGAGAGTGGTATTTTAAAATGCATGCCCAGCATCAAAGCTGCCTGGCCTGAAGTTCCCAACTGTCACTATTAGATATAACTTCCCTCACTAGAAAAAAGCAAAAGGAATGCTCTGCTTAGGCAAAAAGGTGTCCCAAGACAAGAGGAAATGACCTCAAGTTATTCCAGGGAATGTTTTGACTGGATATTAGGAAATACTTATTCACTGTCAGGGTTGCCAAGCACCAGACCAGGCTGCCCAGGGAACTGGTTGAGTCATCATCTCTGGAGGTATTTAAAAGACGTTTGGATGTGGTGCTGAGGGACATGGTTTCGTGGTGGATTTGGCAGTGCTGGGTTAATGGTTGGACCCGATGATCTAGGACTTCTTTTCCAACAATTCTATGATTCTATGATCCCACTTTCCAAAACTCATATGAGCTGTTGAGGTACACAAAAAGCCTGTGCTGCCTCCAGGTGTGCTGCATGAGTCAGTGGAACACTGCTCACTTCTCTCTTGGGCACTTCCAATGCATGGATTGCATTCTGTTAATTATTTCACTTATTTCTTTGGATGCCTCAGAAACAACAGGAAACTGGATCAGCACGTGGCAGGCCTGACTGTTGGCTGCAGGACAGGCTCTGGATGCTGGAATTCTCCTCACCTGCCATCGATCCACGCACATCTGACCGTGCCTCATGCATGCCCTGCTCTACCTGCAGATACCGTGGGGATAATGGGATTTTCACAGAGCCCTTTGAAATCTACCAGTGGAGCTGAAGGGGATACAATAAAAGACAGGACAATATCGTAAGATAGGCACTGTGCTGCTGGTTGATCCACATTTATAAACCAAGGATGAGTTCACAGGTACTGCTGCCAGTTTACGGTCCAAATTATGCCACATGAAATTCCCAGCAGGTCAGCAGGTAAGACAGCTAAAAGTTGAGTGAAATAAGATCTAAAACGGTGGTAGCTTTCAACAGAGGTCCTCACACAGGTGGAAGTGAAGAGAAGTGAAGTGTCTGTGAAGTGTTATTCGCAGGACCCCCTGGTAACTCATAGGGAGCTCTGCTGGATCTAAGAAGCCCAGGAAAATTATGCCTCCTGGCAAACGCCCTCTGCTGTCACCATCAACAAGAGATTTCCCGGCATAGTGCACTCGCTATTCAGTTTGTCAGGTCTTCTGTAATATATGTGAGACCTTAACCACAATGTTTAATGGAATTTTACAGGAAATATTTCAGTCTGAAACGCAGCATGAAAGGAAAACTGAAGACCATTGTCCAAAAAAAAATTTCAAATGCAAATTTTGGTTTTTGATCCCAGACTCTGTCCAGTCTCTCAATCAAATCTGTTCATGCAGACAGCAGCAGGCACATGCAATGTCTTTGCCCTCAGCTTAGTCATGGATGTAGGAATCTGCTCCTGCAGTTTAGAGACAATGTGAGCTTTTGCCTTGACCTTCTCCACAAAAGAGATTTGGAAACTAGAAAAATTGCCATGAATGAAACATAACCAAAAAATAGCCTGAACAGCCAGCTTGAGTTTCAGTGTTACCCTGACACACCAGTGACTGTTTGCAGTCAGTCATCTACTAGGCAATTAACTATGGTTGTTTAGAACGAAGGGGCAGCTCTCACTAACAAAAAACCAAAAAACCAAACAGAAAAAAGAATCATGCATAGTTTTGTTTATGTGTGGCACTTAGGATGCTTCAACAATCCATGGGGCAGTTTCTTGGGAAAAAAAAGCTAACCACTGTTTGTAGTATTTTCCATTCTTTTTATACTCACTAAGCAATGCATTAATGGTAAACCCACATATGCAGGTCTGTGATGTGATAGAAGATCTCAGCTTTTAACTAGTGGGAATTGGTAACCCAATGTTCTCTGTGAGACAGCCTCCATCTGCAGGTGGGATGGCAGGGCAGTCTGACCCATCTGCCACCAGAAGGGACACCTGGTGTCTGACAAGGTGGAGGCAGGTACTCAGTGAAAAAGTTTCACTGGAGTTAAATTCAAGCCAAACCAAATGAAATCAAATTCTTTTTCATCTGGAAGCTAAGAATCCCTCCTGCTTTTGGTCCACTGAACATCACACACCTATGTAAATACTACATAGTCTGGGCAAGATGGGGTAGATAAAATATGTTACTGAAGTCCTCTAGTTCTGCCCCCTTCACAGAGTCTGTAAGGGTCTTGATGTAATTCCTGCTTGCAGGAATCCTGAAGTCTAAATCAGAAAGATCAGCTTTATTTCTTCCTCATGCATCATCCTCAGCCAAATTGGCTGAGCCAGATTTATTTTGGAGAAGATGTTGAGCTTCAGATGTAAAACTGACCATTGTCCAGGGTGGTCAGCACAGAGCTGTGATCTGCTGACATAATGTATCTGCTTGAATTTGTGGGGTTTGTGTCACCATTGTGTCACAACACTTTCTGTCTCTGCCACAGCTGGAACCGGACAGGTGATTTCCAGAAGTGTTGCTTCTGCCACATCTGCAGTGGTGCTGTGCAGGAAGATGAAAAAACTAAACCTGGTGGGGAAGAAAAAAACCCTAAAGGGACATTGGGGGAAAAAACGACCTGGAGGCCTGCAAGTGTCACAGCCCTGGCATGAAAAGCTGTCCACTGGTGCCATCTTGTGGGTCCGGAGCCACCACCCATTCCAAAGAGGCAGAGCTCACTCCACCAAGGTGCAACCCCCCGACTTAAAGTCTGGGTTTCTTTTAGTGTTATTTAATGTGCTTCTTATTTCTAAGATCAGACAACTTTCATCTTACCAAAGTACCAACCCTAAACCTTGAATTTTGCTTAGGCAGAGTGCGTTGCATTGTGTCTCCTACATAAAATTACAACCCTGTACAAGTAAACAGGAGTCAGGGCAAGGGGCAGCTCTCAAAGTCAATGAGTTTCGTCAAACATATCAGGCTACCATTTATACCTCTCAGCAGAAAATAGTTTTGTCTTTATTAGTATCCAGGCCTACACACTGTGAAATGCAGAACTTGGAACTGAACACAGATGAATGGAAATATTTTAGCACAAAAGACAACTCATATGATGATACAAGTTGATCAGGTAACAGAAGTATGAGAAAAAGTAGATTTATGGGTATTATCTTGACATAAGGGTCTACTACTCTTTTTTTACCTAAATTTAGTTCTTCTTCCCCAGGAAGAGAGTGTAAAATCACCGAGCCTTTCAGCTACATTCCCATTTTGAAAAAGAGGTGGAGAAGTGAAATTTTATTTATAAAGTTGTAACTCCTAAAATAAATGGCAAAGCTATGTTTGTTAGGTGAGTACAGAACTGCTGGACAAAAGAGGAGCTTCCCATATTAGTGGGGGAAGAACTGCACAAAACTTAATGAAAAGCACAATCCTTTACTAACTCTCTCATTGTCCCAATGAATCCACTGCCAACAGTAAAATGTGCACCTGGCAATCCTATTACCACATGTCAGGATCTGTGCTTAGACACGTTAATTTAAGTGATTAAGGATTAACAACTTGGTCAAGAGGTGCACTCTCATGTGGACTCTATCATTCAGCCAGGCATTCACTCCAAAAATGTCCTTTTATAAAGAACATTGGTGAAAAAAGCAGACAGAAGCTTCACGCAGTTGGCAAATCTCTTCCCTTTCTAGTTTAGGGAAATTTATCTAAATTCTGACTGGAGATACGCATAAAACTTCCGGTGGGTGTTGTCACAATGGGATCTTTGATGTCCACTAACAGACAAAAGCCCTGACCCTGTTCTTGAATATACCAGCTTGAAACTATAGTAATTCCTTTGATTAGCATCATGAAGAATAGAATTTGTTCTACAGCTGCTGGATTTCTTCAACAGGCAATGACTGTATACCACTAACTTCAAAAGGAGCAAAACTAGGCCAACATAATTTTTTTAAACCTTCCTCTTCATGTGTTTTTATGATATCATACAGGAAAAGCTATGTACAGAGAAGAGTTCATGTGCTGGAAAGTATTTCTGGATAACAAAGGCCTGTTTATGTGACAGGTGAGTCTAGCTGTTAGCATGCTGTAATGCATAACCATTGTTGTACATGTAATTATTGTAACTGGTCCAGTCATCTGCACACTGATACTCTTGATTAGACTGAATGTAGGGGTGATAAATTGCTTCTTTTCCCAAGAAATAAGATGGAGCAAGTCTCTTTAAAACAACAGCACTGAACTGGTATGTCAGCTTCCTACGGATCTTAATGATTTCACCTGTTCTTCCATAATTCCTCAGTGCTCTGGCCATTTTCTGGTAAGTCATGATCTTGCGGTTTCCCTTTCTCTCTCCCCACAGTTCTGCAAGTTTCTCCTTGTTTTTGGAGACAAACTGGAAGACACCATTTGGTTTATCCACCCACTGGATGCAATTTGCCATAGCTGGATCATACAGAGACTCATGGAGGTATTCAAATAGCCGAAGTTTTTTTCTACCTGTAAAGAAATGAATCACAAAAGGTCAGAACAGAATTCATGCTTGGTTTAAAAGATGAGCAGTTTTCTTTCTCCTGGAAAGAGTCTTATAGGCAAAAGAATAGCTAAACCTAGTACCCTGTCCCAAATTAAAAGATCAGTATAAACTATTTAGTGGAAGACCAGCAACAGCAAACGGGATCACAGAGATGTGAGCAACGTCTCCAACATCACCAGATACAGAATCACAGAACAGTCTGAGTTAGAAGGGACCCAGAAGGATCATTGGGTCCAGCTCCCAAGTGAATGGCCCATACAGAGATCAAATCCACAATCTTGACATTATCAGCATCATGCTCTGGTTCTGAAGCGTGTACAGATCTGTGGTGACAGAAATCAGAGTTTCAAGAGCAGGTTATGTGGGCATCATGACAAATACCTGGACACTTGACTGTGCGGTAGGTCTCAGAAGCCACTTTCATCAGTCTTCAGACACATGCTGTGCAGATGCACAGTCAAGGAACTCACACTAGGAAATTACATCCTCAGGCAGGGCAGGAGAGAGGCTCTGGAGAACCAATCTGAATGTTTTTGAATAAATAAACAGGTTTCCCTGTTTAATCAAAACTCAGAGATTTTGACATGGCTCAGTTTTGTCAGGTTTGTTTCAAGAGTGTTTTGGGGATGCAAGGTAGTCTCTGATAAAAGAAAGGACAAGTGGGTGAGCAGGAAAAGCAGGTTAGTTTTTAACCATAAACCTCATGTAGTCAAGAAAGAGCTGGATCTTCTGGTACCCTGTGATATTTAAAAAAATCTGCAGAAGTGTCAGCTTGCATTCCCATGCAGAATAAAGCAAGCTTAGTACTGAAATATTTGCCAGTTAACTAAGTGCTTCTCTGCACAGGCTCAGTTCTCAAGCTTCAGTTTCCTAGTGAGGCTTATTTAGTTTCACTTAGATCTTGTGGATTCTCCTCTATGAAGTATTTCTAGTTCCTTTCCCAAAACCATGGGCGATCAAGAAGCTGCTGTAAGGAGGAAGAATTCAAGATTATCACACAAAGAGGAACATTTTGCAGAAGAAAGAATCTATGCAGAAGAACATCTTCCACTTTAACCAAAGTGGAAATAAGCAGCTGCACCTAAAGTTCATAAAGTCTTGTCTTGTGGGGCTATTTTAAACTAGGAACAGGGGAAAAGTGACAGTTGCTAAGGAACACTGAGGTCAAGCCAAGACATCTGTCAGGGATGACAGTAATTCTGTATCTGGTGATAAGGAAAGAGGAGAGAAGTAGCAGTCAGACTGGGAAGAAGAAGAGCCTGAAATCAGAGGTACTTTCCAAAAAATTAATAAAGTTTCATTATCTAAATAAAAATTGGCCTGTGACTGGAAGTACATATTCTACTAGAAATACATACAGTATTACCAAGATGTTTAAAAGGAAACCAGTGAAGAACACTGCCTTGTCACAGTGGACACTTCTTAGTAGGAGACCTTCTTAGGTCTCTTCCAACCTGAATTATCCTACAAACCCATGGTAGAACAAATAAGACCAGGGGAAAATCCACAGACTATTGTTGACTAAATTTCTGCTGGAAAAGGAGAGTGTAGCCATGTCTGCAGCAGCTCCTGATTTCGTGCTCTCTGCCCTCTTAGTTCAGCCATCATTTCTGCCCAAGCTTTTACTTCTAGACACGTCACCTTTAGCTGATGTCTTTGTTGGAGAGGGCTTAGTCGTTCTTACGTGTTTCTGCAGCTTTGTTTCCAGAGCCCAGCTGTTACCTCCAAAGTGCTGCACAGCAGTTTGAGATGGGCTCAGTTAACAAATCTTTGCACTGCACCTCATTGCATAAGCCAGTGGTGTTCAGTACCAGGCCCTAAACCTCAGTCTAAGCCAGCAGGTGAGCGCCTGCAGGTTTCTTTTGTGGTGAGTGGAGACAACCTTCCTCCAGGTGTTTCAGAGCACCTGCATTAGATTTCAGTGCTGAATTGTCCTGAAGCAGCCTAATTCTCTCAGGGAGAATGCATCTAATTCAATTCTGAGGTACCTCTCTTGACTTCCTCCACCCCACAGAGCTTTAGTTCAGATCATGGAATGGTTTTGTTGTGAAAGAACTGGACTCTTTTCAGAGGAAGCCTAACTCAATAGATGCTTTCCAAAAGCATATCTAAGTCAGTGTATCCTTCAGAACTTGTGATCAGCCTAAAGATTGCCCTAAATAAACTTTTGTGAATCACTTTAAACATGGGATTTGGGCCCTCAGTGCTGATGGTTTCCTCTACAGGTCTTGTACACTACTTGCTAGTGTACAGAAAACCTCTCATGTCTCAATAAGAAATTAGGAGGACTAAATTTATTTAGTATAGTGGAAATAGTCCCCTAAATCACAATTTCTAGCAGGAATATCACCATGGACACAAATCTGTAAGAGGACACAAAATAGCCCCATAAGAACAGTTAGTCACTCTGAAAATTTGTGCAGGTTGTCTTCTGGAAAAAAACATTGATGACAGTGTAAAAGAAATTTGAAATAGGAAATGAAGTTTAACAGAGCAGTAATAACTGAAGTTCAGATCAGATCCTGACATGTAAAATTCCCCAGTGCAACACGGGGTAAGACCTGGAAAAGAGAGATTTCTGGATTTGAAAGGTTTTCATTTGCAATGGTGAATTTCAGATATCTGAAGTAGAGAACTTAGAGAGAGAGGGGCTGCTCCTCCCATTGTCCCAGAGAGTCTATGGTAGAAATAGTAGCAGTAGAAGTAGTAATAGTAGTAGTAGCAGTAGTAGCAGTAGTAGCTGCTATTAATCAACAGAAACCACAGCATTCAGCATCAATGGGAAGAAACAGCACCAAAAACTGACGCCATGTGGTTAAAGTTGAGAAAAGGGGATTTCAAAAAGCAGCTAAACCAGGAAGCTACTTAAAAAGACCCCATGGTCTAAAGTAGGTACAACAGCTCAGAGTGGAAGCTGTGAAAATCTCATCCA